>SJXO01001830.1:76140-95311 GCA_006408615.1 Connochaetes taurinus
GTATGTAAAACAGATGACCAGTGCAACCTCAAGGAAACACGAAGCAAGGCACCCAGAGTCGGTGCTCTGGGACAAGCTAGAGGGGCGGGTGCGGAGGGAAGTCACAGGAGGCTGAGGATGGGATGGGGGGGACCCATGTATGTCTGTGGCCGATTCATGTTGATGTATGGCAAAACCCATCACAATATTGTAACTATCCTCCAATTAAAGTTAATAAACATTTTTTAAAAATGCAGACTCCTCTCCCCACAGGTCTTGAAATCGGGCCACGGTCACCTCTCACTGCTGATACTGTGTCGTGTCCTAAGCCAGAGGCAGGAACCACGTGTCTTTTGGAGGCTCTCCCGCTGCAAGAACCGGTCACGGGGAAACATGGAGAAGGAACTGCCGTCTGCCTGCTAAGCTTTGTCTTCCCATTCCTGGGGTGACGAGCCCCTTAGACAGCCCAGCCTGGGGGCGGCCGGGGCTGCACACAGCTTACTCTAATAGATTCGAGGGGGTTTGGAAAGGTCACAAGCCTTCTAGAAGCCAAGCTTCTCTCCACATCCTGAGATGATCTCATTTCCCCAGCAATGAGTTCCTCAGACCCTGGGCACACGAA
Source organism: Connochaetes taurinus (assembly GCA_006408615.1). NCBI lineage: Eukaryota > Metazoa > Chordata > Mammalia > Artiodactyla > Bovidae > Connochaetes > Connochaetes taurinus. The sequence continues at coordinate 76,742 of SJXO01001830.1, forward strand.
TAATCAAATCTCTCTTGAGGCAGAGTCCAACTCGTTTCTCAACAGGCCTGACTAATTGTTACTCTCTGTGGGATTATTAAGCGACCGTTCCGTTCAGTTCAGTTCAGTCGCTCAGTTGTGTCTCTTTGCGACCCCATGAACTGCAGCACGCCAGACCTTCCTGTCCATCACCAACTCCCGGAGTTCACTCAAACCCATGTCCATCGAGTTGGTGATGCCATCCAACCATCTCATCCTCTATCATCCCCTTCTCCTCTTGCCCTCAATCTTTCCCAGCATCAGGGTCTTTTCCAATGAGTCAACTCTTTGCATCAGGTGGCCAAAGTATTGCAGTTTCAGCTTTATCATCAGTCCTTCCAATGAACATTCAGAACTGATTTCCTTTAGGATTGACTGGTTGGATCTCCTTGCAGTCAAGAGTCTTCTCCAACACCACAGTTCAAAAGCATCAATTCTTCAGCAAAAGAAAGGTAAGCGACCGTATCTTCCAGATGTGTGCGTTAAGAAGTATTAGTTCGAGGACTTCCTGGGCTCTCTGGTGGTTAAGAATCTGGAGACATGGGTTCGATTCTTGGTCGGGGAACTGAAATCCCACATGTGTACCAAGTCGCTTCAGTCGTGTCTGACTCTGTGCGACCCCATGGACTGTAGCCCGTCAGGCTCTTCTAGGTGAGAACGCTGGAGTGGGTTGTCATGCCCTCCTGCAGGGGATCTTCCTGACCCAGGCATCGAATCTGTGTCTCTTGTGTCTCCTGGATTGGCCGGCGGGCTCTTTACCACACGCCGAGGGGCCGCTAAGCCCACACATCACAGTTACTGAGTCCGCATTCCACAACTAGAGTTTGTGTAGCACAAAGAAAATCTCGCCTGATGCAATGAGGAGTCTGTGCTGCAACTAAGACTTGACCCAGACACACAAATAAGGCTCATTCAAAAAAAAAAAAAGATGAGTGTAGTTGCTCCCACAAAGCACTCCAGTCATAGTTCCCTAAGAAGGGAGAAGTCTGTTTCTCTTTCACACGCCTACCTGGGGAGGGTTCCCGGGCTCCGAAGGCAACTCCAGCATCAGTGCCCTGGGGCTCCTTGCCTCCAGCTTCCCTGGAGCGTTGCCGTGGTCCGTAGGCTCCAAGACGACTCACCCCCACCTCCAGCGGGGGAGGAAGGTGAAAAAAGGGAGGGGAAAGAAGTCCTTCCTTTAGGGATGCACTCAGGAATCACACCCCAGATACTGTCGGCCATGACTTGGTCACGTGGTCAAACCTCGCCCCTGAGGGTGGACCCGGGCAGTCTGGGCTCCCTTGGGCGGCCGGCAGCTCTGTTATTTACACTCTGGTCCGGCCCGCAGTCTCTGCCCTCCACGTTCTCCATAGATCCGTCAGCGCACACAGGTTTATCTCTCCTCTGGGAGAGCCTGGCACCGCTCTGACTTTGCCCTGGTTTCGGATTTAGGTTGTACATTTGTTGGCGTGACTGTGAGGCTGATGGCACTTCTCCCCGGGGAAGAGGGCAGGGCTGTGTCTGTTTCTGCCCACCCTTGCGGCCCAGGGCCTGGCACAGGGTCAGAGCTCAGTACCAGCTGCAGGGTGAACGGATGCCCTTAATGGGGGGATTTTCTCCCAGGAGGGGCCCAGGCACCAGCTCTTCTGTGTGTCTGTCCCAGTGCGCGTCCCCGGCAGGGTGACAGGCACCGCCCTCTGTGCCCAGGGCCCCCGCTCTGCTGCTGGCAGGGAGCGTTTGGCGCGTGGCCTCACGGCCGTGGTTTGGCTCCGACGTGCTGCGGGGCGGTGGGCTTCTCCGGGCACAGAGTGCTCGCTCTCAGCCATGCGTCCCCAGGGTGCTGCAGTGGCTGGCACGTAGCGGACCCTCCGGTGCGAGGAGGCCCAGCCGTGGAATTTTCAGAAGCAGGCGGCTTCTGCAGAGAACAGGGCTTCTGCTTCCTGTTCTGTGTCCTCCCTCACCGCCACGTGGCTCCTCTCCTGAAATGTTCTTCCATGCTTGCGCCCTAGCCCTTTCCTTCCCCTGCTGGTGCCCGCTGGCGGCAGAGGCCCGCATGCCCCATTGCACGAGAAAGGGGTGTCGTGCAGCGCCCTGCCTCCCCCGTGACACCCCGAGATCTCGATTCCTCTCTCAACTCCCAGCTGAGTTCTGGATTTTGTCCTTCCCCATCACGGGGGCTAACTGGGCTTTGACACCAGAAAAGTAACGCCTCCGTTTACATCTGACCATTTGTCTAGTCGAGCTTCCCAGGTGGCGCTAGTGGTAAAGAACCCGCCTGCCAGTGCAGGGGTCTTAAGGGACGCAGCTGTGATCCCTGGGGCGGGAAGATGCCCTCGAGCAGGGAATGGCAACCCACTTAAGTATTCTAGCGTGAAGAATCCCAAGGACAGAGGAGACCGGCGGGGTAGAGCCCATAGGGCCCACATTTGTCTGGTCATTTAACAGACACTGGACTTCCCTGGTGCTGCAGCGAGCAGGGACCCGCCTGCCAGTGCAGAGGACGCAAGTTCGATCCCTGGTCCCGGAAGATCCCACCTGTGGAGCAGCTAAGCCCGGGGGCCACAGCTGCTGAAGGCCGCACGCCCGGAGCTGTGCTCCACAAAGAGAAGCCTCTGCAACGAGGAGAAACTCCCGCTCGCTGCAGCTAGGGGCAGCCCGGGCAGCAACGAAGACCCCGCACACCATCAATAAAAATAAATACATAAAAAAGAAAAGCGAATGATGTTCACAGAGCATCTGTTCTGTGACAGGCATAACTAGAGGCTAATAAACAGCTGTGAACAAAACAAGCTTCTTTCCTGGAAGAATATGCCCTGATGAGATGACAGTTACCTTATCCTTCCTGCCTGTTTCCTTGGATGAGATGGTAGACACCAGGAGGGGCTGGGCCGCGGCGAGGACCGGCCGCGGCAGCCGGGGCTCGGCTCGGACGGGCACGCGCGCCTCGCGTTTCTGCGGGCCGGCAGGCACGTGCACAGCCCCGGGGCTCCTCCCCGTCGGCTGCTCGGACACCCGCCCTGTGGCGGCGGTGCTGAGCCGCGTCCGCCGGGGTCCTGCTGCGCGAGCCAGCTGGAGAGGCACATCTCAGGCTGGGAAGGTGGAGGCCACGCGCTCACAGCTCGCTGAGAGGGGCTGGGAAACCGAGTCCAGCGCCGTGACCAAGAGGAAGGGGCGAGGATTTGCTGGACAGGCGGCCGTGTCCGTCCCCGACCGGCTGGACCCAGAGACACTGCGTGCTGACCAGCACTCGTGAAAGCTGCCGTTCGCCCCTCGAGGCGTTCCAAACGATGAAGTTCTGAACCTATGTTAGAACAGCGTGGGGAACGCGGCGTTTCAGACCCCCCCCCCCCCCCTTTTTTTTTGGAGAATTAAAGGCTCTGATGATTCCTGCAGGAAAGAGATGAAGCATTTCCTCACCGCACTTGCCTTTGCGACCCTGGGCCTGTGACGTGACTGTGGTCCCTGTGATTTGCACCTGGGAAATGCTGATGGGCAGAAGGGACCTCAGGGTAGATGAGGATGTGTTAGGACGGAAGCTTTATGTCGTATAAAGGCACAGGCCAAGACACCCTTGGAAAGGGGAGGACGCCCGTGTTAGAGGGGAGAGGGGCCCGCAGGATCAAGCGTGCAGACAGGAGCCCGGCCGTCTGTGCCGGCCGCAGAGAAAGCGGCTCTTCCTGGAAAGTAAGTGTGAGGCTGATTGAGGGGTAGCTGGGGGTCTGCGAAGACACGCTCTGGCAGGAGGCCGTGGAGAGCCTCTTCTAGGACTGCATGGCTCCACTTCTCTGGAAGTGGATGGAAACCTCCTACATATGTTTACTAAATTAGCACTCGGTTGGATTTGTACATGAGTAGCCCCCTGTCTCCGAAAGTGATTAAGATGACTGTGAAGACGTGGCGTTGGATCTTGCCTGCAGACCCTGACTCCACCCCGCCAGCCCCAGCTCAGGGGCCCTGTCTTGTTTAAAATATGCAAAGCAGGATTATGTGTTCTAATAGGGCGAATGAAGAGGGTGTGTCATGACAAAGTGAATACAGACAGTGAATCTGGTAAAGGGTCTATGAGAGTTTTTGCACTTCTGTTAGAACTTTCCTGTAAGTTTGGAATTATATCAGAACGAACAGTTCCGGGGGAGAATGGATGCATGTATGGCTGAGTCCCTTTGCTGTCCACCTGAAACTACTATAATATTGTTAACGGCTATACTTTGATTTAAAATAAAAAGTTTAATAAAAAGAAAAAAGTCGTGGGATTTGCCTGGTGGTGCCTGAGGCCAGGGGGCTGATGTGGGCTTGCCGTTTGCACGAAGCCTTTGCCTGTTTCCCCTTCTAACGCTCATGCCACCAGGAGTGTGCTGAGTCTCAGGCCGGCCGGGGGCACATGGACGTTTGAGAGAGCTGGCCTTGGACACCCCGCCCCCAGTCCACGGCTGCTATCCCAGCTGCCTCATCAAACGCTGAGATGGGGTCAGCGCGGGGGTAATCCGCTTAGGATGAGGTCATTAGGGTGGGCTCTCGTCCAACATGACTGGCATCCTTTTAGGAAGGAGGAATTTGGAGACAGACACATGCAGGAGACACCACGTGACTGTGAAGACAGCGTCTGTAATGGGGAAGGACTAATCTGACTCCGTTGGGTCTGTTTCTTTTGACCTTTGTTTTCTATCGCTTTGGCTAAAAGGTAATCGCTGAAGGGATGTTGCCTAGAAGCTTAAATGATGCATCATGGCCCGTCTCTGGGAACCCAGCCTGGCCAGGAAGGGAGCATTGGGCTAAATTATGTAGTTTAGCTTAGAAAACATCCTCGCCAGCTGACTGACCAGTGAATGGCTGCTGGAAGGCCGATGTGAACACTGCCCCCTCCGTAAGGACTGGAAGCAGGACCCTACTCCCTCCCCGTTTAGTATAAAAGGCAGTGTTGGTCGCCCAGTCCTGTCTGACTCTTGTGATCCCAGTGGACTGTAGCCCGCCAGGCTCCTCTGTCCGTGGGATTCTCCGGGTAAGAATACTGGAGTGGTTGCCATGCCCTCCTCCAGGAATCGAACCTGTGTCTCCTGCATCGGCAGGTGAATTCTTTACCACTGAGCCACCTGGGAAGCTCCTATGTCATGAACAACTTTCTCCAAAACTTTGCCAAAATCAAGACACACTGGGCTGAGGACCATTTCTCTAATTTACTTTAGAAAAGAAAATAAAGGTTGTTGCTGTTGGTCATGTCCGATTCCTTGAGACCCTATGGACTGCAGCACGCCGGCCGCCCCTGTCCTTCACCGTCTCCCGGAGCTTGTTCCAACGCGTGTCCATTGAGTCAGTGATGCCATCCATCCATCTTGTCCTCAGTTGGCCCCTCCTTCTCCTGCCTTCAATCTTTCCCCAAATCAGGGTCTTTTCCAAAGAGTCAGCCTTTTGCATCAGGTGGCCAAAGTATTGGAGCTTTAGTAGCCTAAAAGCTACTCAGTAGCCTAGGTAGCCTAAGTATTGCAGCCTCAGTCCTTCCAATGAATAGTCAGGGTTGATCTCCTTTAGAATGGACTGGTTGGATCTCCTTGCAGTGCAAGGGACTCTCATGAGTCTTTTCCAACACCACAGATTGACAGCGTCAATACTTCGGACCATTTCTGTAATTTATTTTAGAAAAGAAAACGAAACTGCTTTGATCGAATTTGCATTTATTTATTTACTTAGAGTGGGAAGCTCAAGTTGACCACTAGAGAGCCTCACCACCCTTAAAAAGCACTTGTAATATATCCAGCTGGAAAACACATTCCAGAGGTTTGGCCAGGATCACTTCAAGATGACAGTCTGTACCGACAATAGCCCACTTTCTGTGAGTCATCAGGAGCTTTATCAGACCTGAGCCCCTCAGCAGGGCTGTGTTCTCTCGGCCCACTGGCTTTCTACCTGGGGGACTATTTCCATTTTTCCTTTTATTTTGAAAGAGCTTCAAGCATGCAAAACAGTCACGAGAATACTGTATTGAACTCTCGTTTACCTTTCACCTAGGTTCACCAGTTGTTAATTTTTTGTCTTATTTACTTTCTCTCTGTCAAGATTTACACACATACATACACAAACACACACACACACTCACACATGTTCTTTATCACTGAGCCACAGGGAAGCCCCAAATAAATACAATGATATATTTATATATCTACAACTTGGAGCTTTCCCAGTGACTCAGTGGTAGAGAGTCTGCCTGCAATACAGGAGCTGCAGGAGACTTGGGTTCAATCCCTAAGTCGGGAGAATCCCCTGGAGGAGGGCATGGCAACCCACTCCAGTATTCTTGCCCGGGGAATCCCATGGACAGAGGAGCCTGGCGGGCTACAGTCCACGGGGTCACAGAGTCAGACACGACTGAGCAACTTAGCACACAGGCATATATAAATATATATCTATTATATTTTTATTTCACATATAATTTTACTTTTTCTGAATATTTGGGAGGAAATTCCAGATATCCAGATATCCTTCGCCCCTAAACATTTGCTCATGTGATCCGAAGGACAGGATTGTATTTACCATCCACACCGTCATAATGAAAGTCAGGACACGTAACACAAATAATCAGCTGCGGTGAGAGGAGCCACACCCTCTCTCCCCTGCCCGGCGGAGGTCCTCCGGCCACTGTCTGCAAGGCCGCCCCGCTCACACCCGGCCGCCCGCCTGCCACCTCACTGCCCGGGCTCCCTCTTCACTCCACGGGAGCTTCAGTCTGCAGTTTGGCCTGGCTTTTCTTACCTGCTCATTCCTCACTTTTTTTCTCTTTTGAAAATGTTGTTTATGGAAAATTTGTATGTGAGCGTAGTGAACTAAATCAAGGTATGCCAAACAGATAACAACCACAGCACCCTTTCGACAAGCCTTGTCCCAGAACCCATGGTTGTGTGTTCTTGGAGACAGACACACTCGTCTGTGCGATTTTGTTAGGCAGGAAATACTATCCTGTTTTTATTTTCTGGGATCGTTGACAAAATTGAACATCTTTTCGTGCTGCCGGTTTGTAGTCCTTCTTCTTGTTCAACTTGTTTCCTTTTTGTAAGTTTGCTTTATTGTTGGTTTATTTGAGGTTTGAGATAGAAATGCTATTAAATCACTTTTCCTGTAGGAAAAGCATGTCACAAATGTGCATTACCAACATCCCCCCCCCCCCCTGTTGTCTTCCAGTGTTACGGACTTTTTAAGAAGAGCTTTTTGTTCTTTACTGGGCTTTGCAACGTGGTTAGAAATGTTTTTCTGTCACAAGATTATTTAAAATTGCATCAGGGTTTCTGGTGTGTTTATGGGTTTGTCTGTTTTAAAAATCTTGAAATGCTAACCTGCTCGGGATTTGTTTTGCTGTAGCGAGTGCTGTGGCATCTGTGTTTATTTTGTTTTTTTCTGACTGTTGAGCTGGTTGTCCCAGTCCTGTACTGAACACCCCCTCTGCAGTGTCTGCTCGGAAATTCTGACTTTTTCCCGTGCCACCTCGCCTCACTTCTGTGCATTTCCGTGCTCTCTTCCTGCCAGGTGATCTGTTTATCCTGTCTCGGTAGCATTCTGCTTTCACTCCTGCGACTTTGCAGCGCTCCCTCCTCTCTCGCTCCCCGGCCCCTCCCCCGGCCCTCCCCCTCATCCCCTCCCCGGCCCCGCCCCTTCTACTTATTTGGCTGTCCCGGGTCGGTTGCTACTTATTTGGCTGTCCCGGGTCGGGGTCGGTTGCTACTTATTTGGCTGTCCCGGTCCGGTCCGGTTGTGACGCGGGATCTTTGATCTGCGTTGCATCACGCGAGCTCGTCCTTGTGTGTGAACTCGTTCCCTGACCGGGGATTGAACCCAGGCGCCTGCACTGGGAGAGTGAGTCAGCCACTGCACCACCAAGGAAGTCCCCGAGTCGCTCTTTAACTTGTCACGGAAGCTGTTCTTTGTTGGCTGGACAGGCAGCAAGTCGGACGCTGAGATGCTGAGGAAGGGCTCATTTGGAAGGCAGCAAGTGAGAAGACGGGAGAGCCAGTCTCAGATACGAGTCCCTGAGCTGATCAGGACACTTACGAGTGGAGAATCTAGGGTGACTGGAGATGCGGGGGCGGGGGGAGAGGCAGGGAATGGGAGGGTTGTCTGGTCCCTGCAGGTGTAGCTGGGTTTCAGGCTTCTCCACGGGAAGCGGTTCAGAAAGCAGCAGCGTCATCGTGATCCGAGGGTGGAGTTTTGACGTCAGAACATCATCTGTCCAACACTTCACAGGCCCAGTTGAGTGGTCTGTGACCTTGACCCGTTTGGACTGGGAAAGACCAGTTCCCTGTTCCTGAGGAACCACGCAGCAACTGTTACTATGGTGACCCGTATGTTCAAGGTGCTGCCTTGAGTCTTGCCACGCCTCCTCTAAGCGGCCTGAACCTTGGAGGGTGAGCAGGAGTCGAGGCAGGCTACAGGACGTGGCTGAGTGAGCGCAGTGGTGGGGCATAGTGTAGGCGATCTCACCGAGGACGGCTCTCGCTCTTCAGCTCATGTTGGGAAGTTTCCCTTGTTTTTCAATATCTCTTGACTACCATTATATAACTATTTTACTTCAGTTTTAGTCATTTTGACAGGTTTCCAAGATAATCTCTTTGTAATTTTATTTAGAATTGCACAAAGTCCCAACATGCTATTTTGGGAAAACCAAGTAACTTTGCAATCCTGAGTATTCTGTCAAGACCCAGACGCGCCTTCCACCTGGGCGAGTCACCGCCTGTGTCACTGGCAGGGTTAACTTTTCTTTTGGTGGAAAATGCCTGGGTGCTGTCGCTGGGGGCTGGCACTGCAGGCACAAGCTATGTGATGCTCCTTGGAAGAAATGTGCTTCCCGGCTGGCTCAGTGGTAAAGAATCCACCTGCCAATGCGGGAGATGCAAGAGAAGCCGAGAGGATCCCTTGGAGGAGGAAATGGCCACCCACTCCAGGGCTCTTGCCTGGAAAATTCCGTGGACAGAGGAGCCTGGCGGGCTACAGTCCATGGGGCCGCAGGGAGTCGGACACAACTGCGTGCTCACAAACAAACAAGGCGTTCTCTCTGCGTTTGGACTGTCTGACTGTTTCCATACTTGCAAGCTTAGCACCTAACCCGCCTGGGTCCGCGATCGCGTCCGCTATTCCAGTGACCTCTGGACGACCGGGTGGGCTACAGGTGTTTCCATTCTGGTGTTTATCTTTGTGTTAGTTTTAAAGCAGCTCTGAGCAGAGCACAGTTGAGAAGAACAGGGACCTGTCTGGATGTCACTTACCCGCGGTGCTCACTTGTAATAGTTTGGGGGGCGGGGCTGTAATTTACCACCCCTGGCTCCCCGGCGCCCTCTGGTTCGCAGGGAACTCACTGCGCCTCCGTGACTTCTGGGGACAGGTGCGCCGTGCTCTGTTGAACCTGTGCGCGTCTGTGTTGGCCTAAGTCTGTGCAGCAGCAACCAGGCTGTGAAACGCAGGATGCAGCTTGTCGCCACCGGGAGTGAAAGGGGATCTTGCAACCTTCACCTGTGCCAGCCCCCGAGCCCCCTCGAGCACTTCGGGGCTTTCCTCCTTAGTGTGGCTCCAGCCGCTGGTCCAAGACCCAGTGTCACGGGGTGGGTATCAGATAACCATGGACTCTTTCCTCATAGGCCTGTGAGATTTGTTCGGCTCGAGAAGTGTTTTCACTGTAATTATTTCTGACCTATTTCGTGGCTTCTTACCCATTCCTCCCCCATCCTTTGCCTCCCTTTCTGTGTGCCGCGGCCGTGAAAAGGGCCGCCTGGGTGGTCAGTTCAGGGCCAGGAAGGTGGAATTTAAATGTAACTGACGGGATGATTCAGTACTGGGGAGGTCACTGAAAATGAGCAGAAACTCTCCAGCCGTTCCGTGGGCTGGTGTGAATCACACCAGTGCCCTAAGCACAAGAGGTTCTCAGCGTCCGGGCGCCAAGTTGGCCCAGGACAGGCACTGCACTGACTCCCCCCTCAGAGCTTGGCAACGTGCGGCCTTAGCATCTGAAAAGTTCCGAGGAGTGCCGCAGTGACACGAGCAGCTTCAGTGGCTGCTGAGTGATTCAGCGAGCGTGTTAGTGCAGGAACGGAGTTCTTTTCGGCTCCCCAGGTGGCTCAGTGGAAAAGAATCCCTGCCAGTGCTGGAGACGCAGGTTCGATCCCTGGGTCAGGAAGATCCCCTGGAGAAGGGCAGGGCTACCCACTCCAGTATTCTTGCCTGGAGAATCCCCATGGACAGAGGAGCCTGGTGGGCTACAGTCCACGGGGTGGCGAAGAGTCAGACACGGCTGAGCACACAGCACTCACAAAATTCTTTTAGGCCGAGCGGGTTTCTCTTAGTGCTGACTCCAGAAGGGCCGGAGGGCAGTGAGTGTCCCAGTTCAGCCGCCCTTTCAGCTCGTGTCAGTGCTGGACTCCCAGAGCTAGATGTTAAATGAGATGCAATCGCAACCAGATTCCACGGAAATAGAATTTTGTTTCTTATCCATAGTGTCAGGGGTATATTTAGCTGCATCAGATACCGTTAATGGTGGACCTTCTACCTCATGTGACACTTTCAGAAAATGGCCTTGCAATGCAGTCGCTGATTAATTTATTCAAACAGTAGGTATGAAGGGACTCCTGTGTCTTTAGTGCTGTGCCAAGAGGGGGTAGAGTCTGGGAGTGATGGAGCCTGAGAGAGTGGAGGGAATAAAGGAAGCCCACAGCTCTGGGGCTCCTGGCTGCTGCCGGGCGGAACCCTGCGGTCAGCTGTGACCCCAGAGGCTCCAGCCTGGGCTGAGAGGGGCGTGTTCCAAGCCAGAAAGTAGGTCATCTTTTCACTGGGGCCCTTGAGGGTGTTGCCAGGGTCACAGACACTCACAAACTCCATTTTTAATGACTATAACACTGCTGTTCAACAAACTGCCTCACAACTCAGCGGCCTAAGACAATGCCCAGCGTGGCAGGGTGGCTCTCCTGGCCCGGCTGGCTGAGCTGAGGGCCCCCTTTAAAGGCAGCTCTGTTTGCAGGCCCCTCGGCTTCCCTGGACCAACAGCCTGGCCAGGAGTGTTCTCCTCCATTCAGAGGCAGAGTCGGCAGTCCAGCCACGTGAGCACTTCCAAGCCTCCGCTTGCATCTCCTCCGCTAACATCTTGTCGGCTAAAGCGCGTCAGAGGCTAGGAAATACCTCGCTGTTACAGGCGGACGACACTCAGAAAAGCGCGTGGACAGCTCCTGCTGTACCCGGGTAGCTCGGGAGAAGCTGGAGCGATGCTGTAGCCCATCTCTGCAGGAGACGTGGGGCGGTGAGGCTGGCTCCCGTCAGGAGGCAGAGGTTCTGCCTTCCCTGGATTCACCTGGATGCAAGAGTTCCCATCCAGTGAGACTGGGGGCTGGTGGCTGACCTTTGGTTTTTGCTTGTTTTTCTTTGGCTGTGCCAGGTCTCATCTGCAGTGTGTGGGACCTTTAGGTGTGGCCTGCAGGGTCTAGCTTCCTGACCAGGGACTGAACCCGGGCCCCCGCCCTGGGAGCACAGAGTCTCAGCCGCTGGACCCCCAGGGAAGCCCCTGGCAGTCGACTCGACTCCGCGTAAGACACAGCAGTCCAGGGGTGGAGCTTGGCCGGGTGAGTGGGTGGAGCCCCCGCCTGGGCCTTCCGGGCGCATCCTCCTCATCCACGGACTCGGGGCCTGTGTTCCGAAGAGCTGGAGGTCAGGGCTGCAGCCAGCACACGCTGGTCGGGTCAGAAGAAAGCTCGTCCCCCCACCCACGCTCTGGAGAATGAACTCCATCCAACTGCGAGATGACCGAGGAGCCGTCAAAACGGGATGGACTGTTGAACACGCCTGCAAGAGGCATTAGGCCAGAGCGAAACTGGAAGGGACTGTGGGGCAGGCTCTGCGGGATGGGGGTGGCCCCGCGCGGACTGTGGGCAGGCTCTGCGGGGTGGCCCTTGCCCGCACGGACTGTGGGCTTGGCTGCACGCCTCTTTGGCCGGCGGAGCACAGTCATGTGATGCGAGCAGATGGACAGGGAGGGCGCCCGGAGCTGGACTTGCCCTCTCTTGCTGCCAAGCACCCTTCCACCTGCACCCGGACAAGCCCAGGCCTGCCAGCTGGGTGATCAGGGGCCAGGCTGGAGCCTCGCTGACGTCAGGTTCATGCCGGACCCGCCAGTGGGGCCTCTAGGGACCAAGCCCACTGCCAACCTCATAACTAGATGAATTGGGCAAGCTGGCCCCTCACGGCTGCTCAGCTGCAGCAAATGGTGACTGTTCACTGTTGAAAGCAGCGACGTTTAGAGGCGCTTTGCTCCACAGCGCTGCCGGGTGTAAACGTCTTACTCCAGGCAGCGGGAAACAGGACAAGCGTGGGGGTTGCCTGGCCTTCAGTGCTGAGAAATCGTGCCGGCCACATTTGAGAATATTTAAGGATGAAAAGATGGACATGAAGGTGTTTCTGACTAGCCTATTGGGTAGCCGTCATGAATGAAGAGTGTGTAGTTCTGAAGGAAGAGTACGCCCGGCTCCCCTTGTGGCTCAGGGGTAAAGAACGCACCCGGCAATACGTAGAGATGTGGGTTTGATCCCTGCGTTGGGAAGATCCCCTGGAGGAGGAAATGGCAGCCCACTCCAGTACTCTTGCCTGGAGAATCCCATGGACAGAGGAGCCTGGCGGGCTGCAGTCCGTGGGGTCGCAGAGTCGGACACGACTGAATGACTGCGTGATGCCAATACTTGCCTGTGTGAGGGTCTGTGTAGGACGTTTAAGCATGAAATAAAGTCATTTATAAATTAGGTCCTCATATGACTAACCTCAGAGCATCCGACTTAAAATTTAAAATGTTAAATTTGACAGTAAGAATGTAACCGGGACACTGAGTCAGACATTGGCCTCCTGTTTTGTACACTCTAAACATAAGCCTTGACACGGGAGAGTATTTCCTACCAACCAATCTTTCACTGTGGTCTATAGCACTCAGCTAAGAGCATGTAATTATCTGAAAGAAATACATCAAGTTCCCAGAGAATTACAGACTTCTAGGGCTGGGGGTGGATAAAATAGCAGAAATCTGAGAAATCGTTTGGTTTCCAACAAGGAAACTAAGACGAGTCATGTTATTTCTTTTTTCTTTTTTAATGTTTTTGTGGCTGAGCTGGGTCTCAGTTGCGGCATGTGGTATCTGGATCCCTGACCAGGGTTGGACACTGGGCCCCCTGCGCTGGGAGCGCAGAGGGTTATTTCAATGATTTACTTATGTTTACACAACTAGATAGGAGCGGGGTTGAGGTTAGAACCTCAACCATTGTTCTTATCTGGAGAATTCCATGGACAGAGGAGCCTGGTGGGCTGCAGTCCATGGAGTTGCATAAACACTTTGGCTGCTTTCCAAGAAGAAAAATGTTAAATTTCTTCCACTCCACCGCCTGAGTGTTTATTAGCCTCAGAACTTAGCATGTTTTCAGATAAATGTTACATTACACAGGATTCGTTTTACATATGTACACATATCCATGAAGCATTGCCAACATATTTGTGATTTTCTGAGCCTTTAAGGAACACCTGGGATGCCTCACTGTGGAGAAGAAACAAAACATTACACAGAAAAGTTATTGTAACAAATTAAATAAAGATTAAAAATGGTCCACATGAAAAATCTTTTTAAAAAATAGCCTTGCATGGAAATCTCGCACTCGACATCTTCCATCGAGTTGCTTCCTCCTCGAGATCGCGCCAGTACAGCAGCAGACCTTTCCATTGGTTCTCGCTCGTGGCTGTTGGCCCCTTTTTCATGATTGCAGCTGTTTCACTGACCCTATTTCCTGACTGGGAGTCTGCCCAGGCAGCTGTGGAAAACAAAAACCCCAGAAGCACAGAATTTAACAGTTGCATACATTTATTTAAAAATAACAATGCAGGCAGGGCTTCTTATGTTAAAAATCTTCTGTACACGTGTTTCGAAGCCAAAGATTACCAAATTTCTGAAATAAAGCTTGTGGAAACACTGGCAGGCGTGAGTGGACTTGGTAAGCTTATGGTCCCCAAAGCCAGATGTGAAGATAGAATGCTTCTTAGAGACGCATTTTCCAAGTTAAACAAGATTTGTGGAAACAGTCAACACAGAGGCTGGATAAGAACCCAGGTCAACAAGGGAACCGGGGAAGAGTGTGTGTGGGGTGCTTAAGGGAAACCTGCTGTGCGCGATGCTTGAGGATTTGTGTTTTGCGTGTTTATTCAGAAACACCTGGAAGCGCCTGGAGCGGGTCTGCGGCTGCACGTCCCTGCCTGCACGAGCGCTCAGCCATGCCCGACTCTTCGTGACCCCAAGGACTGTAGCCCGCCAGGCTCCTCTGTCCATGGGATTCTCCAGGCAAGATACCGCAGTGGATTGCCATCCCCTTCTCCAGGGGATCTTCCCGACCCAGGGATCGAACCCAGGTCTCCTGCGTTGGCAAGTGGAGCCAGTGAGCCGCTGAGCCGCCTGGGAAACCCCAGTATCGCGCACAACAAATTGTTAAAGCTGTGAAATGTTCACTGCTTTCCATTTTATAGATTGTTTGTGATAAACTTTCAACCCCAACCTTAACTTGAGCTGTAGATTGGGAATATTACACACACACACACATACGCACGCACGCACGCACACACGCATGCACACGCATGCACACACACGCACACACACGCACTCTCTCACACACACACGCACGCACATACACACAAACACACGCACACACACACGTGCACACACATGCACACACGTGCACACACATACACACGCGCACACACATGCACGCACACACATACACACGCACACACACACGTGCACACACATATGCACGCGCGCACACACACATACGCACGCACACACACGCACATACACACATATGCACACACATACACACGCGCACACACATGCACGCACACACATACACACAAACACACGCACACACACGTGCACACACATATGCACGCGCGCACACACACACATATGCACGCACACACACATACGCACGCACACACACACGCACATACACACGCACGCACGCACGCACACACACACATTCTCAGTCTCCAGCTGAAACAGATCTATATTTTCCGTTTTTCTGTTCTGAGCTGCAGAGTTGCTTTGAATTGCGATTTGTTATTGCCATTCCTCCACTAGGGCGCAGTTGTCTGGAGGGTTTCTGCCTTGTTAAAATGCAACGCAAGCC
Organism: Connochaetes taurinus; assembly: GCA_006408615.1. NCBI lineage: Eukaryota > Metazoa > Chordata > Mammalia > Artiodactyla > Bovidae > Connochaetes > Connochaetes taurinus. The sequence goes on from SJXO01001830.1 coordinate 91,906, forward strand.
AACAGCTCTCCCGGTTGCTGTTTCTCACATTGCATTAGGCCTTCAACAGGATACATTCCTCTGCTTAGAAGCCTTTGTGCTGTTGTTGTCATATTATATAATCTTCGTATTTTGAGGCCTTTCTGGAGACTTTTCGCTGAGTGTCGCTTTCCTCCAAACAAAGGCCATTCTGTAATTCCTGAGTCTTGGGGATGGCTCAGAATGAAAGGAGAAGGGGCGTCGGGTGGAATGTCAGCCTGAATGGCACTGCCTGTCACTGGCTGTGGGGAAAGGTGGGGAGGCGGGACCTGTGCTGAGGGCGGCCCGGTGGGAGGTGGGCAGCTCCTGGGGCTTTGCTTTGGTTTGGTTTATCGGCTGCGCCGAGCCCTCATTGCGCACATGGGGTCTTTGGGGTGGCACGCAGGCTCTCGGTTGCAGCACATGGATCTTAGTTCCCTGACCGGGGATTGAACCCAGGCCCCCTGTGTTGGGAGCATGGAGTCTTAACCGCTGGGCCACCAGGGAAGTCCCACCAATGTAGTTTGGGGCCATGATCCTCGAGCCAAGGGGTGCCCTCAGGGTGACCTCCGTGTTTATCTCGGTTTCTTGCTGGAGGGGTGGTGTGCAAACACAGCCGCGGGGTCCAGTGAGGACGACCAGCTTCCTGGGCAGAGGAAACAGCGGAGAGCGTGGCTGCTGAGACGCAGTAATCCGCGGACTGGTGCCAGAAGGGAGGGGAATTCCTTAATGCCAGAGAAGGTTCCCTGCCAGGTTGCTGGCCAGACCCTCAACTGGACACATTTAGGGCGAGACACCACGAGGCCCAGGAGACAGCAGCTCCCAGGGAGCAGAGAGTTCAGAGGTCACACGGTGCTGGAGGATTCCAACCAGCCTAGCCAGAGGCCTTGGTGGACATCCCTTCTGGGCATTCGGTTAAAACCCCAAAAGGCCTAGTTCACATATCCTGAGTATCCTCATTAAGAACAGCCATCACGCCACGGGAACAGAAGGCTGAGGGCCCGTAGGACAGTCTCAGATTATCTGAAGTGTGCACAGTTGACGTTCCAGAGGGGAGAGGAGCAACAGAGCAGAGAAACAGCTGAAGAAACAATGGGCGAGTATTTCCTGAAATTGATGAGTTAGCCCAGGGGTCGCAAGAGGCCCGTGCGCTCAGAAAACTCACAAAGACCAAGAAGGCGCATCTGAGCACACTGCAGTGGAGAGAGGGGTCTTGAGAGCAGGCACAAAATCAAGAAATTGCATCCAGAGGAGCAGTCAAAAGACACCCGTGTAGGGGAACGGCAGCAGAATGTTGGCCCCCCCAGGGCCGGCGAAGGGCACGGCGTGCGAATGGCATCCGGAGAGCGTGGGAAGAAAGAAGGCGCAGAATGCTGAATCCAGTGAAACGCCCTTCAAAAATGAAGGGGAAATAAAGACATTTTCCCCAAAATTAAAGCTAAAATAAATTCTGGCTAGAAGGCCTGCACTGTAAGAATTACCAAAGTTCTCCAGGACAAAGAGAAAAGACCCTGGTTAAAAGTCCATATATTCACGAAGGAATCAGGACCACTGGAAAAATAAATGGCCATATAAACATAAAAGACGAGTTTAAAAAACACATTGGAAAGTTACTGACCATTTAAAGACAAGTAGTAAGCATGTGGTGGGATTTATATCACAGGTAGAATTCAAATATCTGAGGTGGAGTGTGATGAATTCAGGACTCATGCCGTAATCTCCAGGGTAGAGACGACAGTGTAACATGAAGAGTTATAACTAAATCCAGTAGAGGAGGCACCTCCCTGGTGGTCCAGGGTGAAGAGTTCCCCTTCAGATGCGGGGGATGTGCGTTTGATCCCTGGTTGGGGAACTAAGACCCCACAAGCTGTGGACAGCTGAGTTCATGAGCCACCATGTGGCTCCGCTGGTGAAGAGTCCGCCTGCAGTGCGGGAGACCGGGCTTCAGCCCTGGAGAAGGAAAGGCTACCCACTCCAGTATTCTGGCCTGGAGAATCCCATGGACCATATAATCCATGGGGTCGCAAACAGTCAGATACAACTGAGCGACTTTCACCTTCACTAGAGAGAAGCTCATGGACCACAGCAAAGGTCTTGCATGCTGCAACAAAGACCCAGTGCAGTCAAATAAATCAATTAATGTTTAAAAATCCAATAGAGGAGATAAAAAGGAACACACTAAAAAGCTTGACGAGTCTGGAAAGGAGGAATAGAGGATCAGAAAGGACACATGGAAAGCAAATAGCAAGGTGGAGGCTTAAGCTCGGTCATCTGGGAAACTACTGTGAAAGGAATGAACCCCCTAGGAAAAGGGCAGAGACTGTTACACTGATAGGAAACAAAGACTCAACTCTTTGTTAACAAAACACTCTTTAGATATAAATACAAATACAGGGAGGTTAAAAGTGAAAGAATGCAAAGAGACATTTAAGAAAGCTGATTCAGCCACATTAATACATTGCTATTTTAATATAGCTGATGTAACTTGTCAATACGATGGAATTGATATAGCTGATGTAACTTTAACAATACGATAGGCAGCTATTTCACCAGCAGAAGCAAATTTATCTGGGAAGGGCAGAGAAATTACTATTCAGGATATCTGAACCAGGGTGAACCGCAGGCAAATAGGGAAAAGGCGGGGAGTTGGGAGGGGCTAGCCTAGGTACCCCGTAACACAATCAGCTATATAGTACTGCCCTGCAACAGGTTTATAATACTTTTCACACAAGTCATACATAGCAAACATAAGAAAGAACGGCATTTTCAATCTCACAGGACCGTGCCCTGAAAAGTCCAGCAGTACAGCCCAACAGCCGGCAGGGGGCTGGCCTCAGGTGAACAGGCAAAAAGTGTTACTGCCTGGGGGAGGGACAGGAGGTGGAGGATGGTGGAGCTGAAGGGTCATCTGCAGTAGGGGACAGGGGTGGGCAGGCTGCAATGCCTGAGGCTGATTCCAGCAATCAGATACACGTTCACACCTTTGAATGTTTGCAACTTGGAAGTTTGTGCGTAGGGAGCTCACTGTACCTGAAAAGACCGCAGGTCGTCAGGTGGTATTTGCTGTAACCAGGGTGCCTACTCTTTACTTGTATGCAGTTGGGTATCTGCTTCCCCAGAGGCATGTATGCACGTGCAGCTTTTGCAAAATAGTGATACCACTTGGCTGGTGAACGAAGCGACTGCTGCTGGAGGAACTCCCGGAAGATCTCGAGAAGGTGGTTGCAGGGGCGGAATAGGGCCGGCCCCTGAGCCGGTCCGCTTGGTTGCTGTTTTTCAGTTGCTAAGTCGTGTCCGACTCTTTGTGACCCCATGGACTGCAGCACGCCAGGCCTCCCTGTCCATCACCATTGCCCAGAGTTTGCCCAAGTTCATGTCCACTGAGTAAGTTCAGTTCAGTTCAGTCGCT
>SJXO01001830.1:98242-201804 GCA_006408615.1 Connochaetes taurinus
TTTGCTGGCATATTGAGTGCAGCACTTTCACAGCATCATCTTTCAGGATTTGAAACAGCTCAACTGGAATTCCATCACCTCCACTAGCTTTGTTCGTAGTGATGCTTTCTAAGGCCCACTTGACTTCACATTCCAGGATGTCTGGCTCTAGGTGAGTGATCACACCATCATGATTATCTGGGTCGTGAAGATCTTTTTTGTACAGTTCTTCTGTGTATTCTTGCCATCTCTTCTTAATATCTTCTGCTTCTGTTAGGTCCACACCATTTCTGTCCTTTATCGAGCCCGTCTTTGCATGAAATGTTCCCTTGGTGTCTCTAATTTTCTTGGAGAGATCTCTAGTCTTTCCCGTTCTGCTGCTCTCCTCTGTTTCTCTGCCCTGATCACTGAGGAGGCTTCCTTCAGTGATGCCCCAGCCATCTCACCCTCTGTGGCCCCTTCTCCTTTTGCCTTCAGCCTTTCCCAGCATCAGGGTCTTTTTCAGTGAGTCTGTTCTCCGCATCAGGCGGCCAGAATATTGGAGTTTCAGCTTCAGCATCAACGCTTCCACAGGGCACGGCTCACAGCTTCAGTGAGTTGTGCGAGCCCCTCCCCACGAGCGGCGCTCCATGCGGGGCCTGTCGGCTGTGCAGGGAGGAAAGCGCACAGCAGGACTGTGTTCTTCAGTGCCCTGTGTTCTCAAGCTGTCGAGGCAGGAAATTCTCCAAGCATGAGGGGTGTCCCCAGACTTCCACCCATGAAGGCGTAAGCAGGGGGTACACCGGCCCCTCCCACAAATGACAGTGTCTATGGACTTCTGGCACAGAGGCTGAGCGTTACTTAGCCAGACCCTGACTTCCGTCAGGTAGACAAGGTCTTGTTTTCCCGTCTCAGGGCAGAGTCAAATTGAAGCAAGTCATCGGTTTAGGTGAGCTTAGCTCCCTGGCTCTTTAGAGTGGACCTGTGGGATAACCTGGGCTGCCCACAGCGTCCGAAACCCCTGGGACGTCGCTTATAGGGTGAACCAAAGGGCCACTGGTGTCCTGGACGGACTGAGGTTTCTGACGGCTAATCTAGGCATCAGACAGGTTTCTGCAAGGGGTGGGGCAGTGTGGACGGGAACCTTGCCCCTTTGTGGAGGTGAGGAGCACACAGGTGAGACGCAGTGTGGGAAGAGCGGTCTTCAGGCCTCGTCAGATGTCTTGGTAAAGCTGTCGGCCTCTGACGCCCACCGCCCGGGTCTTGCAGGCTCTGTCCTCAGGCTGCTGGGTGGCGAGCAGGCCCGTGTGGGGCTCAGGTCCTGCTGCAGATGGAGCTCCCAGACCCGGGCGCCCCCTCCCTGGAGGGGGTGGCACAGACGTTAGTCAGCGGCACCTGGAGGGGCCCTTCCAGGGGGGCTGGGCACAGCCCTTTGGGACATAGGTTCCAGGTGTGATGTTAATATTGGTTTTCATTTCACTGTGCAGAGCGCTCCACGTGGTTATTTTTTGCTACTTTTTATTTTAAAAATCTGGTTTATGTTTGTACGCACTATTATATATATGTATTTTAAAATTTATCTGAGGCTGTGCGGGTCTTGATTGCTGCGTGTGAGCCCTCTCCAGTTGTGGTGAGCTTCTCATTGCGCTGGCTTCTCTCTTGTGGAGTGCAGGCTCTCGGCCTGCGGGCTTCAGCACTTGCAGCCCGTGGGCTCAGTGGTTGCGGCTTGCCGGCCCTGGTGCGTGCAGGCTTCAGTAGCCGTGGCACACAGGCTCAGCTCCTCCGTGGCATGCAGAGTCCTCCCAGACCAGGGACTGAACCCACGTCCCCTGCACTGGCAGGTGGATTCTTATCCACTGCTCCACCAGGGACGGCTCACATGGTCATTTTATCAGAAGCAGTTAAGCCCCTGCAACACAGATGTATGTCTCCATTTATCAGTTGTGGATGAAGTGGGAGGCAAGTGCCGTGGTGTCTTGAGATGATGTCAAAGGGTGAGGGTTTGTGATCCCTAAAGGGGGAAGGCCTAGGGTTCAGGAGGACCAGCAGCTGTGCTGTTAGCCACACAGACTCTACAGATGTCCAAGCTAGACAGCATATTGAAAAGCAGAGACATTACTTTGCCAACAAAGGTCCGTCTAGTCAAGGCTATGGTTTTTGCAGTAGTCACGTATGGATGTAAGAGTTGGACTATAAAGAAAGCTGAGTGCTAAAGAACTGATGCTTTTGAGCTGTGGTGTTGGAGAAGACTCTTGAGTCCCTTGCACTGCAAGGAGATCCAACCAGTCCATTCTAAAGGAAATCAGTCCTGGGTGTTCATCGGAAGGACTGGTGCTGAAGCTGAAGCTCCAATACTTTGGCCACCTGATGCGACGAGCTGACTGATTGGAAAAGACCCTGATGCTGGGAGGGATTGGGGGCAGGAGGAGAAGGGGACGACAGAGGATGAGATGGCTGGATGGCATCACCGACTCCATGGACCTGAGTGTGAGTGACCTCTGGGAGTTGGTGGTGGACGGGGAGGCCTGGCGTGCTGCGGTTCACGGGGTCGCAGAGAGTCGGCCACGACCGAGCGGCTGAACGAGCTGATGCAGTTGCTGCGTTTGACCCGCCCAGAGGACCGAGGATGAGACGCGGTGAAAGCGCCGCGGAACCACTCAAACGGCGCAGACGTGCTGTAGTGTTTGGCTGGTAAGGCGAGTTCCCCGGTGACTGAGTTTCAAGAGAGGTTCCCTGGGCGGGAGTGGGCTCCACCTGGACCTGGGCTGCAGCAGAATCAGCAGCTTATCCCTAAAGGAAGCCTTCAGTCCATGAGAAAACACACCCACCACAGCCAGAGTGCATTTATGTGCATGAGGTCGGGGAGGCTGGATAAAACCGGCTGCCAAGCCTTGAAGTGTCCTGGAACAGTACAAGCGTGCGTGTGTCCTCAGTCGCTCAGTCGTGTCCGTCTCTGTGTGACCCCATGGACTGTAGCCCACCAGGCTCCTCTGTCCATGGGATTCTGCAAGCAAGAACACTGGAGTGGGTTGCCATGCCCTTCTCCAGGGGATTTTCCCAACCCAGGGACTGAGCCTGCGTCCCTTGAGACTTCTGCATTGACAGGAAGATTCTCTTCCAGCTGCGCCACGTGGGATTCCCACTGGGCTGGAGTAACCAAAGCAAGGGCGTTGTTTTAAGTAGACCAAAAGGCATGGTACTGAAGAGCCAGCACAGCGTTTTCCTTATTCTCTTGAAGAACCGTCAGTAAGCCATGAGATGTCAGCATTACTCAGAAGCTTCTTAAAGGTCGTGGGGGGTGGGTGTTAGGAGGCATCTGTCAGTGTTAACAGCTGTGGGGGGACTGTAGGAGGGGAGGGGAGCGGGATCAAGGTTATAAAAAGGAGAGAAAGTTATATGAGAAGTGGTTAATAAAAGAATTTCGTAAGAGGGGAGACAGCTAGCAGAGAGATGTGCGTGGCAAGGTTTTAGAGGGGCTCCCGCCACGTGAGATGTGAGCGTGGTCACAGGCAAATCCATAACTGTTTCCTCGGGGGGCTGGCAGGGGGGATGGCTTTAAAGCAGGAAGGGGACTCTTGGGTGAAAACGTCTGGCTTCGGTACCCCGTGGGCTGATGGGGAGACCCGTGCTTTTGGGGGAGAACCCCAAGAGCAGTCCCTTCTTTCCTGCTCACAGAAAGGAAAAAAGGATTGATCCCTGGGATGCCCAAGGGCAGAAGGGCTCATTACACTTGCCTTCAAGGCTTTAAAGCCTATGTCCTCCTGTTCTCCCCATAGAATTGAGTTGGTCATTTTTTTTAGTGAAACATGCGGGGTCTTGGCCATGAGAGAAAAATCTGGAATCCAGTTCCAACGATAGCCAGCCTCCGCTTTGATTTTGTTCAGGGTCCTCCACTTGTTGCAGCTGAAAACTGAGGATTTGACCCCTCCAAAAATCTATTAATTTGGCCCTGCGGTCTTTGTTACGTCCTGCGGGATCTAGTTCCCTGACCGGGAGTCAAACCCAGGCCCCTCTCATCGGGAGTGCGAAATCTTAGCCACCGGATCACCAGGGAAGTCCTGAAAACTGGGGCTTTCTATGGCTCTTCTTGGTTGATGCTGATCCGCCGAAGGTGTGAGTGAGCTGATGTGCCACGCGGGTGGACGAGCCTCCTGTTCCCTCCTCGTCCTTTTCACCAGGAGGAGAAGGTGCCTGTTTGGCGTGTGAACACAGAATTCAAAGCCTCCATAGGGAGACTGGGGTTTGCAAGAGTCGAAGCTGACTGTGACCGTCACACTGACCCATCACACCTCTGCACACAAGCTGGAATTTTGTCCCAGGCGACAGGCTCGGGAAAGGCCGTGGTGACTGCCGGTGGAGCTCTCTGCCGGGGTTTCCACATCTCCCCCAAAACAAGGCTTGTGTCTCTAAATCCCTTTTGGGGTGTTGCCGCTGAGCCAACTCCATCCATCGCTGAGCCTGACTTTCACCCACAAGCGTGTGAATCAACTGATACAAATCTGAAAAGCCCAGCGAGGGGGTCTGAATGACCCCCTTAAATTCATCAGTGCGTCTGTGGGGGTCTTCCGGCACATTTGGAAAATCCTGAACCACAACTTGCACTTTTGGCCACAGCGTGTGGCTCAGCTCTGTCCATTTCAAGAGGCTGACAGACTTCAGGACTGATGCTTGAAAGAAGCTTTTCAGGAGATAAAGTGGAGTTGAACACGTGACAGCTGATATGCACAGAACAGAGGCATTTGCTTTCTTTGTCCTTTTCATGGCGGCGGGAGGGGAGCCACTTACTGTAAGAGCATGTATCTGCCCCTGTAGAGTTCAATTCCATTATTTAAAATAGTCTTTCTGCCACCCACCCCAGCCTGAAGCTCCACACAGTAACTAGACTAGCGGTTGTACAACTATCTTTAAGACAACTTTGTCAGCTGCTTTATTTTAAAAAGATTATTTTTAAATCCCGTTCTTTTGACTATCCTAAAGATTGTACGTTTCCCAGAATCCTTCGAAATACTTCAGTTGTGATGCTTACAATTTTTTTCTATAATAGATCATTTTGGTGATTAAGTTTGTCCCCTTTGACAGAAAACACATCAGTGAATTCCTAAGGTTCAGGGGGAAGTTTGTTGCATAGGGTTTTAGGTAGGGGGGCTACAGAGGAAATCAGTCCTGCATATTCACTGGAAGGAGTGATGGTGAAGCTGAAACTCCAATACTTTGGCCACCTGATGCAAAGAACTGACTCCTTGGAAAAGACCCTGATGCTGGGAAAGATTGAGGGCAGGAGGAGAAGGGGACAACAGAGGATGAGAGGGTTGGGTGTCATCACCGACTCGATGGGCACGACTTTGAGTAAGCTCTGGGAGTTGGTGATGGACAGGGAGGGCTGGCGTGCTGCAGCCCATGGGGTCACAAAGAGTCAGACACAACTGAGCGACTGAACTGAACTGAACTGAACTACAGGGCTGTTCTACACTGAGATTATGGCGATGATCGCGTTTGTCAAACTTCACAGAGAGTTTTACTGAACGTAAATTCTACTTCAATAAACGTGACCTTAAAGCCTTAAAAAAACAAGCTAACAACAGCTTGCAGTGCAGTCTTAGTGCAAATACAGAGAATCGGAGGTTTATTTGGAAATTCAGAGGGTTTACCCTTAAAATGGCAGGTTCTAGTGGGTTCAGAAGGGCAGAGAGCGAGGGTGGGCTCAGAGGTGGGTGCAGGGCACAGGGGGCAGGAGGTTGGTGTCGGGGTGGACTGGTGGCCGCCTGGTGGAGTCTGGGACAAGAGGAAGACACACAGGCTGGCCCCGGGACAAAGAACTTGGGGCAAGGGAACACAGGGAGTGGGGCTTCAAGAGCCATCTGGCTCTCTGCTAGTTTTAAATGCTTGTGTGTGTGTGTGTGTCTATCATTGGCTGTGCCGGGTCTTCCCTGCTGCGCGGCCTTTGCTCCGGTTGCAGCGAGTGCGGGCTGCCCGCCAGCCGTGGGGTGCAGGCTTCCTGTTGCCGCAGTCCCTCTTGTTGCAAAACACGGGCCCCCGGGCACAGGCTCAGTCGCTGTGGCCCCCGGGCTTAGCTGCTCCACGGCACGTGGGCTCTCCCCGGACCAGGGGTCGAACCTGTGTCTCGTGCACTGCAGGCAGGCTCTTTACCATGAAGCCGCCAGGGAAGCCCTCTCTTCTAGATTTTCAGTTATTTGGGCCAATTTAGTAGCAGAATCTTGCAAAGAGGCCACTTTAGAGTTTTGTGCACATTTGGAAGCCTCCAGATACCACTGAAGAAAAATACCCCGTTCATGTTATTTAATTTTCAAGTCCTTCAATTTAATCTTAAGAAAAGCAAGTCTGGGGAGATCAAAAGTTCCCCACAGTGGCCCTGTAACCCTGGATTACTTTTAGTTTGTTTGGCTGAGTTTGTTAAAGGCCTGTGGGTGGGTGGGTTGGAGAATGTCCATAGTTTTTAAACATAAAACAGGCCAGATCCCCAGAAGGAGGGCTGCATCAAACCATTCAGATGACTGGGATCCTGTTTTCCTAAGTTAGAGGCCTAGGCGAGAAGCCTAGCCCAGACTCTGAAAGGGATATAGAAACACAGAACATGTGACTGAATCCCAGTTAGCTCAGTTCCCAAGAGAGCCTCAATTTCACACACTTAGCTCTTTTTCTTTAATGTTTTAATTAAAAAATAAGAAAAATGTTTTGCTTGTAATTGTTTTTATTTTTTATTGGGGTATAGTTTATTTGGACTGCAAGGAAATCTAACCAGTCCATTCTAAAGGAGATCAACCCTGGGTGTTCCTTGGAAGGAATGATGCTAAAGCTGAAACTCCAGTACTTTGGCCACTTCATGTGAAGAGTTGACTCACTGGAAAAGACTCTGATGCTGGGAGGGATTGGGGGCAGGAGGAGAAGGGGACGACAGAGGATGAGATGGCTGGATGGCATCACCGACTGGATGGACGTGAGTGAGTGAACTCCTGGAGTTGGTGATGGACAGGGAGGCCTGGCGTGCTGCAGTTCATGGGGTCGCAGAGAGTCGGACACGACTGAGCGCCTGGACTGAACTGATAGCTCACTTGGGCTTCCCTGGTCGCTCAGATGGGAAAGAGTCTGCCAGCAATTCAGGAGACCTGAGTTTGATCCCTGGGTCAGAAAGATCCCCTGGAGAAGGGCATGGCAGCCCACTCCAGTACTCTTGTCTGGAGAATCCCATGGACAGAGGAGCCTGCTGAGCTGCAGGCCGTGAAGTTGCAGAGTCAGGCGTGACTGAGCGACTGACACTTTTTTCGTAGCTGATTTACAATGTTGTGTTATTTCCAGGCGCATATAGAGCGTTCAGTTACACATATCCACGTATCTTCTCTGTTTCTGATTTTTCCCGTATGGGTTATTACAGAATATTGAGTAGAGTTCCCTGTGCGGTGTCATAGGCCCTTGCTGATGGACCGTTTCATATATTGCAGTGTGTGCGTGTTCATCCCAACCTCCTAATTTATTCCTCCCCGCTGCCTTTCCCCTTTGGTCACCATAACTTTATTTTCCAGGTCTGTGAGTCTGTTTCTGGTTTGTAAATAGGCTCATTTGTATCATCTTTTAAAATTTTTATTTTTAATTGAAGGACGATTACAATCCTGCGCTGGTTTCCGCCATGCATCAGCACGGAGCGGCCGGCATGCGTACGTCCCCGCCCACCCCACCCCACGGCTCTGAGTTGCTGCAGAGCCCCCGCTGGAGCTCACCTAGGATACACACGAATCTCTCATCGGCCCCACCCTCTCCTCCTTCCCCCTCCCTTCTGTTCTCTGGGTCTGCGTCTCCATTGCTGCCTGCACATAGGTTCATCAGGACCATCTTTCTGGATTCCACGTGTAGGGGCTAAGGTCCGGCATTTGTTTTCTCTCTGACTTACTCCACCGTGTAAAATAGGCTGTAGGCTGACCCACCTCATTAGCGCTCCTTGTATCGCGGTTTCAGATTCCACATGGAAGTGATGGCCTACGCTTGTCTCTGACTTCCTCCACTTAGAATGATCATCTCGGGGCCCAGCCGTGTTGCTGCGGATGGCGTGCATCATTCCTGTTTATGGCAGAGCGGCGTTCCACTGTGTGTGTGTGTGTGTGCGTACACACCGCGTCTTCCTCGTCTGTCCCTCTGTGGGTGGCATTTAGGCGGCTTCCGTGTCTTGGGTTCTGTAAGAAGCGCTGCAGAGAGCATTGGGGAGCATGTATCTTTTTTGAACTATGGTCCCCTCTGGATATATGTCCAGGAGTGGGATTGCGGGATTGTATCGTAGCTCTATTTTTAGTTGGATTTTTTTCTTTCTTTTAAGGAAACTGCATCCTGTTCTCCATAGTGGCTAAACCAGCTTTTATTCCCACCAGCAGAGTCTAGGAGGGTTCCCTTTTCTCCAGACCATCTCTAGCATTTATTGCTTCCAGACTTCTCAATGACGGCCATTCTGACCGGTGTGAGGTATGCCTCACTGCAGGGTTAACTTGCAGTCACTTTAATTTTAGCGTCTCTGGGAGTCAGTGAAGCTTAGCATCTTTCCTGTGCTTTCCGGCCATCTGCATGTCTTTGGAGAAAAGTCTGTTTAGATCTTCCGCCTGTTTTTGATTGGGTTGTTTGTGCGTTTTCTTTGCTTCTTTTTGATACTGAGCTGCTTGAGCTGTTTTATATTTTGGAACTCAATCCCTGGTTGGTTACTTTGCAAATAATTTCTCCCATTTTGTGGGGTTATCTTTCTATTTATGCTTTCCTTTGCTTGCAAAGGCTTTTAAGTTTAATTAGGCCCCATTTGTTTACTTTTGTTTTTATTTTCGTTACTGTGGAGGTGAAGTCAAAGTCGCTCAGTCGTGTCCGACTCTGCGACCCCATGGACTATACAGTCCATGGAATTCTCTAGGCCAGAATGCTAGAATGGGTAGCCTTTCCTTTCTCCAGGAGAATCTTCCCAACCCAAGGATTGAACCCAGACCTCCCTCATTGCAGGTGGATTCTTTACCAGCTGAGTCACAAGGGAATGCATCCCAAAAGAGGTTGCTATGATTTATGTTAAAGAGTGTTCTGCCTCTGTTTTCCTCTAAGACTTTTATAGTGTCCGTCTTATATTTAGGCCTGTAATCCATTTTGAGTTCATTTTCGTGTATGGTGTTAGAGAATGTTCTAATTTTGGGAAACTGACAGCTGTCCGGCTTTCAGGACACCAAAGCTCCACTGCAGGGCACACACCCCACCCCTGATCAGGGAACACGTGGCATGGCGGAGCCGAACCACACGTTCTCCTCTCTTTTTTTTCACATCCCCAGCTTTCTGACTGAGGATGACGTTTGCTGTGGGCTTGTCATATGTGGCGTTTATTATGTTGAGGTAGGTTCCCCTACGCCAAATTTCTGGAGATTTCATCATAGATGGGTATTGCATTTTGTTGAAAGTTTTTTCTGCATCTGTGGAGATAATCGTACAGTTTTGACTCTTCCATTTGTTGATTGGTGTGTCATACCACGTTGGTTGATTTACGTGTGTGGAAAAATCCTTGCATGCTGGGATAAATCCCACTCAGTCCTGGTGTACGAGCCTTTTACTGTACTGTTGAATACGAACTGTTAGTATTTTGTGGAGGATTTTTGCATCTGTGTTCATCAGTGATATATTGGCCTATAATTTTCTTTTTTGTGGTATCTTTGTATGGTTTTTGTATCAGGGTGATGGTGGTCTGAAAGAATGAGTTTGGGAGTTTTCCTTCCTCTGCAACTTCTGAAGAGTTTCAGAAGGATAGGTGTTAACTCTTCTCTAAATGTTTGATAGAATTCACCTGTGAGGCCATCTGGCCCTGGACTTTTGTTTGCTGGAGGTTCTTAAACCATAGTTTTAATTTCAGTACTTGTAACTGGTCTGTTCGTATTTTCTATTTCTTCCTGGTTCCGTCTGGGAAGGTGGTACCTTTAAGAATTTGCCCATTTTGTCCAGGTTGTCCATTTTATTGGCATATAGTTGCTTGTAGTAGTCTCTTGTCCTTTGTATTTCTGTGCTGTCCCTCGTAAAGTCTCCTTTTTGATTTCTAATTTTTATTATTGGAGCCGCTTCCCTTTTGTTTTTCTTGATGAGTCTGGCTAAAGGTTTATCAATTTGTGTGTTATTTCGAAGAACCAGCTTTTGGTCTCACTGATTTTTTCTGTCGTTTTCTTCGTCTCTGTTTCATTTATTTCTGCTCTCATCCTTGTGATTTCTTTCCTTTACTCACTTTGAGCTTTGTTTGTTCTGCTTTCTCTAGCTGCTTTGGGTGTAAGCTTAGGCGTTCCTTTGAAATTTTTCTTGCTTCCTGAAGGAAGCTTGTATGGCTAAGAACTTCCCTCTTAGAACTGCTTCCGCTGCGTCCGAAAGGTCTTGAATTGTGTTTTCACTTATCTCTAGGCACTTCGTGCTTCCTCTTGCCTTTTTTCACAAAAGCATGCTACAGAATAGTCTAGAAATCTAAAGGCCAACTGTTAGCACAGGATTTCTTCTTGACATGTGATATAAATCGTTTCAAAACAGGTAGAAAAAGACCAGGGCCTACAAACTGTATCATCTAATCTCTTTGTCTGCGACACGGAGACAGCAGTTTCCGCCTCTTGGAGCTGTTATGAGGCAGATACCCTGAAAGCTCCCAGGACAGGCGCTGCAGCTGACGAGAGCCACGGAAGGCATGCTGCCCTTAATCCCAAGGGAAGCCGTGAGCCCTGCTTCCTCTGAGACCGGCCCCGGTTCTTACGGTGGCCGCTTTCAGGTCAGTACTGAACCGAGGCAGTGAAAGCGAAAATCTGAAGAAACAGACTCCCAGACTTAGCCAGCGACCTTCCCGTTGGGGCGCAGGAGGGGCAGGGCATAGCTATGGGGGGTGTCGGGATGGACATGTACACACGCCGTATTTAAAACGGACAACCAACAAGGGCCTGCTGCATGGCACAGCAGGCTCTGGTTACGTTATGTGGCAGCCTGGGCGGGAGGGAGGTTTAGGTGAGAATGGACACCCGTATGGGCTTCCCTGAAGCTCAGACAATAAAGGATCTGCCTGGAATGCAGGAGATCTGAGTTCAATCCCTGGGGATATATATGTGTCTTTATATATATATATATAGTAGTAAATATAATATATAATATAATAGACAATATAATATAAATTATAATATAAACATACAATTTATTTATATAAATTTGTATTATTTTATATAAATAATATATATAATATATTATTATTATTATTTTTTAATTTTATTTTACTTTGTAACACTGTGTTGGTTTTGTCATACATTGACATGAATCCACCCTGGGTGCACACAAGCTCCCAATCCTGAATCTCCCTCCCCCCTCCCACCCAAATCACTCATTATCAGAGAAATGCAAATCAAGACCACAATGAGGTACCATTTCACACCAGTCAGAATGGCTGCGATCCAAAAGTCAACGAGCAATAAATGCTGGAGAGGATGTGGAGAAAAGGGAACCCTCTTACACTGTTGGTGGGAATGCAAACTAGTACAGCCACTATGGAAAACAGTGTGGAGATTCCTTAAAAAATTACAAATAGAGCTGCCTTATGACCCAGCAATTCCACTGCTGGGTATACACACCAAGGAAACCAGAATTGAAAGAGACACATGTACCCCAATGTTCATCGCAGCACTGTTTATATATAATATATTATTAATTGATTAAATATAATATTATATATATATAGTTGTGCCCATTTGCTCTTCACCTGAGACTGTCACAACATTATTTGTTGATCAGCTATATCCCAATACAAAGTAAAATATTTCAAAAAACTAAAAAATAAAAGACCTGTTCAAATCACAGGAAAAGAAAGTAATAATCTGAACATTTGACATAAGCATCAGTCAGCGCGCTTTCTAAGGCAGGCCCAGTATTGGTCGATTTTCCCTGCAGTCTGCGTGTCCATCGTCGTGTCCCCTGAAGCTGGATCGAGGTCAGGGTGTGGTGGCGATGTCTCGATGCCCTGGCGGCGCTGCCCTTCAGCTCTGAAGGCTCTGTGAAGGCATGTTAATCAAGGTGCTCATGGTTGCCTGGGTCAATCTGCAGAAATCAAATTCCTCAGAGACTGGTGTGTACCTCAGTAATCTCCAACGGGGTCTACCCCTTCCCAGTGAGTGACACCCTGTTTCTGGTCTCAAGACCCCTGAGAAGACTGAACTAGGGATCCAGAGTTGTCTGGCAAACAGAGTCGGAGTAACTAGAGGGGAATTACCTCCCGAGGGCTGAGACTTGGGTTGGCTTCATGCAGCCTGGTGTCCGGAAGCCCGGCCTGCGCGGTGTATAGGTGGTTTTTCCTGGCGTGTACGGTCTGACAGCGCGGGTCAGTTCCTGCCGCGTCCCGAGGGCTCAGCTGTGTGCACATAATTCCCTCCCTCTGGGTCTCCCCCACCCCACCCCCGACCCGCGCTTCTGGCCGCCACAGGGCGCCGAGCTGGGCTTCCGGGGCTGCCCGGCAGCGCCCCACTAGCTGCTATTTTTACACCCGGTGGTTTCCGTAGGTCACTGCCACGCTCTCAGCCCCCCACTGTCTCCTCCCCCAGCCGGGCCCACGCGTCTCTTCCCTACGTCTGCGTCTCTGTTCCTGCCCTGAAAACGGGTTCACTGGTATCAGTTTTCTAGATGCCAAATGTGCGCATAAATGAGCAGGACCTGTTTTCTTCTTTCTGACTTTACTTCAGTCTGCGTGACACTCCAGGGCCATCTGCGCCTCTGCAAATGAGTCAGTTCCATTCCCTTTTTATGGCTAACAGTCCAGTGTCTGCGTGTGCGTGTGTGTGTGTCTGAGTGTGTGAGCGTGTGCGTGTGCGTGTGTGTGCATGTGTGTGTGAGTGTGTGTGCATGTGTGTGTGTGAGTGTGTGCGTGTGTGTGCATGTGCGTGTGTGACTGAGTGTGTGTGCACGCGCGTGTGTGTGCGTGTGCGTGTATGAGTGTGTGTGTGTATGAGTGTGTGAGGGTGTGTGTGCATGTGCATGTGCACTCGCGTGTGTGTGAATGTGTGTGTGTGAGTGTGTGTGTGTATGAGTGTGCGTGTGCATGTGGACTCGCGTGTGTGTGAATGTGAATGTGTGTGAGTGTGTGTGTTAGTGTGCATGTGTGTGTGCATGTGAGTGTGTGAGCATGCACATGTGAGCGTGAGTGTGCACGTGTGTGTGAGTGTGCATGTGTGTGTGTGTGTGTGTATGAGTGTGTGTGTGCATGTGTGTGTGTGCGTGTGTGCGCCACATCTTTACCCATTCATCTGTTGATGGACATTTAGATTGCTTCCAAGTCCTGGCTGTTGTGAATAGCGCTCCAATGGACATTGAGGGCCCATGTGTCCTTTTGAATTACAGTTTTCTCAGAGTAAATGCCCAATAGTGGGATTGCTGGGTCATCATCCAATATTTTTTTTAACAAATGAGGGAGTGGGAAGGCCAGCATTGAATATGGCGGTTCATTCAGGCCAGCAGCATGCAGCTTAAAATTCCACTTCCTTGGCCCCACCAAGGCATGTAGGTTCAGTAAACACCTGTTGTATTGGGATGAGGTTTGATTAAGCAATAGAAGTAGCAGTGGTTTATGTAAGATAGAGTTTGTTTCGAGTGCAAGAAGTTTGAATGTGGGCAGTGCAGAGCTGGTAGAATGTCCCGCACCGAGGGCCCTGTTACATTTTATCTCCTGCAGCTGCGACAGGCTTCCACGTGCAAAGTCACCTCATGGGCTAGGAGGGCTGCTGGAGCTCCAGCCATCATGCCTGCTTTCCAGCCAGGAGGAAGGAGGAAGGGAAAAAGAGGCAAAGGGCAACCATGAGTCACATGTGAGAAACCTTCCTGGAAGCTGTAGCATGACACCCCCATTTACATCTGATTGCCAAAACAGAGGCACCGATTTTGATATGCAGCTGTATCTTTCTGTCTGAAAGATAGGAAAATCAGTTTTCTGTCCTGGGCAGTCTTGTGCTGAGAGATGGAGTGTGCATTGCCGTGAGAAAGGAAGAGGGGCTGCAGGAACAGACACACCCCATGGTGACCACCCTCAAGAACCTGCATCTTCAACCAGCTGAGAGACGGTTCCAGTGACTGCGACTCGGGTGTTCCCGGAGAAACGGCAGGTGCCCATGCCCCTCTCTCCTTGCGTGACTCAGTGAAATGCTCATCCTCGCTTCCCTGGCTGAAGGACCTTTCTGTGTGTCCGGCTTGTGCTGAAACTCCCTGCATGGTGCTGTCTGACCTTGGTCACCCCTTGAGTGTTGGGTGTGGGCCTGCTTGCAAGCAGGGGGGCCAGAGGATGCCACCCCGAGAACTTAGTGGGCCACGGTTTTATAATCAGAGGAAAAGCGGGGAGAGAGAGGGGCCCACTTTCTTCCTCATTTTGGGAAGAAAGCCTCCATCATCAGCTCCTCCTCCAGGTTGGGTGGTGGAGTTTTCTAGTCCCTATGTGGTCAAGCCAGGACTATCACGGCACAGTGGAAATATTATTTCAGGTCTCAGTACAATGAGGGTCTTTACTTGAAAATGTGACCTTTCCATAAATTACTGTTTCTTTGATGTGTTCAGGGCGTGTCCTAGGGATCGTGAACTCACGGAGCTCCCTGGGCAGGATGCAGGTCTCACGCCACGACCGGCCGTGTTCTTGTTTGGGGGTGTGCTTCATGCTTCTGTTGCATGGTTTTGTTACTAAGCGGCCTGCTTGGTTTTGTGGTTTAACAAGCCTGCTTTTTCGAGTAATCAGTAACTTACAGGGGTCTCCTATGTCATTTCTGCTTACAGTCTGCTAGTGGGATTAACTATTTAATTACACACTTTGTCCCTATCAACACTGTCTGCAGGGTTTGTTTTTTTTTTTTCCCCAGACTTTAAACTTTTTATTTTATTTTGTATTGGGATACGGCCAGTTAACAATATTGTGGTAGTTTCACGTGAACAGCCAGACATACGCATGTATCCATTCTCCCCCAAACTCCCCTCCCTTCCGGCCAGGCACATAACCTTGAGCAGTTTCATGTGCTGGAGCTCAGGAAGGGCCTTGTTGGCTACCCATTTTGAATACAGCAGAGTGCGCATGACCTTCCCGAACTCCCCAACCGTCCCTTGCCCCGGCAACCGTGTTTGTTTCCTAAGTCTGTGAGTACTGCCCGAGGGTGAGTTTGAACCACTGGGCTCGTGTGGCCAGACTGGAAAGCCCCCTGACTGGTGTGTGGAGCCAGGTGGCTATCCACCAGCCACAACCTTACTGCAGCTTTGCTCCTCCCCGGGCCTTGTCCCAAATCCGCCCACGTGGTGAGTTACTGAGGTTAAATGTTCGTGAGGTCCACAGTCCTGGGGGCGCTGGAGCTGAACCTCTCTCTTTTCTTCTGGATCAGAAGGAGGAAGCCCGTTTAGCCCTGGGAAGGCTTTGGCTGTCACCTTGGGGTCCTGGAGGAAAATCATTTGCCTTAGGAAATAGTTGACACCACGGAAGACAGAGCAGAGAGATGGAGTAGACGACAGAGTCCAGTAAGCGATACTTAGCGGCCAGAGGCAAGCTTTAGATAACATGTTCTTTTCAAACGACCAACCCAGACAGCGCATTTAAAAGCAGAGACATTACTGTGCCAACAAAGGTCCGTCTAGTCAAGGCTGTGGTTTTTCCTGTGGTCGTGTATGGATGTGAGAGTTGGACTGTGAAGAAGGCTGAGCGCCGAAGAATTGATGCTTTTGAACTGTGGTGTTGGAGAAGACTCTTGAGAGTCCCTTGGACTGCAAGGAGATCCAACCAGTCCATCTTAAAGAAAATCAGGAAAATATTCAGGAGAATATTCATTGGAAGGACTGATGCTGAAGCTGAAACTCTAATACTTTGGCCACCTGATGGGAAGAACTGACTCATTGGAAAAGACCCTGATGCTGGGAAAGATTGAAGGCGGGAGGAGAAGGGAGCGACAGAGGATGAGATGGTTGGATGGCATCACCAGCTCCATGGACATGAGTTTGAGTGAACTCCAGGAGTTGGTGATACACAAGGAGGCCTGGTGTGCCGCAGTCCACGGGGTCACAAAGAGTCGGACACGACTGAGCGACTGAACTGAGCTGTGAAGACTACTGAATTCCATCATTCACGGCGATTCCGCTCCTGAGACATTCGTGCCTCTGTGCAGCAGAGATCTGTGTAAGAGAGTATATGGTGGCGTTGCTCACAACCACGAGAAGCCCATAAGTGACCCACGTGTCCATCAACAGGAAGTGCAGAGTAAATTCTGTTCTATTCAGGATAGAATATTACACAGCAGGAAATGAGGGGACCATTGCCAAATGCAGCAGCATGGATGAATCTTAGAATCGTAATATTGAGTTGAAAAGGCAAGTCGCAATATGATAACTCTTGCAAAGACAGGGAAATTATATGACATGAAGTTTAGGCAGATACAGGTAAATGATAAAACAATTTTTTTTAAAGTGAGGAAATGAACAGTGGATGTGGACAAGATGGAATAGTTACCCTTTTCTCTATTCCTCCTGATCAGTATAGCTAAAAACCCTGAATGTTATTTATAAAACAGGTGAGATGAGTCTGAAAGGTGGAGGGAAAAAGCAGACCACCCAGGGGCCCTGGGGGCTGGGGAGGACCGTGGCAGCGAGTTCTCTGGGCTTCCCTTTTGCCTCATACGCCCTGGAATGGGGGCTGGAGAAGACGACAACCTGGGGACACCCATGAGAACAGATACCTGTCCCAAAATCAACCTTGCTAAAATCCTCTTTAGGCAAACGACCAAGAAAAGCACAGCTTAGCTAGACAGAAAACGTTCAGGTAACAATCATCCTCCTGCCAAATAGCCTAGAGAAACCATGGCTTCTATCCATAACAAAGGCTCACTAGAGGGCCTGGACTTTCACTCTGGCTCAGTTGTTATGAGATGACATCCTTCCCAACTGAGGGGCATCAGAGAAGGCTGAGTGGGGAGCCAGGACCTACACCCAGTGGTAATAAGCCTCTCTCCCGGAAGCAGTCACAGGAACCACACAAGAGCCAGTGCTAGGGTGGCCCTCTCTCCCTGGCCAGGGAGGACCCATGGGGGTCTGAGGGAGTGAGCTCTCAGTCATGTCTGACTCTCTGGGACCCTGTGGACTGTAGTCCACCAGGCTCCTCTGTCCATGGAATTCTCCAGGCGAGAATACTGGAGTGGGTTGCCATTTCCAGATCCGAGATTCTTCTCCCGACCCAGAGATCGAACCCGCATCTCCTGCCTTGCAGACAGCTTCTATAGCACTGAGCCGCTGGGGAAGCCCCCCACGGAGGTCTAGTTGGGAGCCTAAACCCCCACCCCTGCTCAGCAGTGACGAGGTCTTCCCTCACAGTGGAGGGCTCAGTAGAGGCTGAGTGTGGCTTGCTATAAGAAGGTTACATCCTCAATCCCTCACCAGCAGCAGGGAAGGCTTCCTGCAAACAGAAGATGAAATAAGATCCAGACACTCATAACATAACACACAAAATATCGAGGACACAATAAAAAATCATGAATCATTCCAAGAACCAGGAAAATACCAACTTGAATGACAAAGGACAATCAACAGACAGCAAAATAATACAAATGTCGCAATCATCTGCAGTGGGTTTAAGTGATAAAAAATGCTCCAGTAAGCAGTTGAAAATGTGCCTGAAACAACTGAGAACACAGAAGTCTCAGCAAAATGTAGAAGGCACACAAACCAAGTGAGAAACTTAGAACTGCAAAATATAACGATAAAAAAACAGTGGATGGGCTAAATAGGAGTGGAGAAGGCCAAGGAGAGAGCCTGTAAACCTGGAGCTAGAAGGAGGCAGATTCCTCAGTCTAGAAAGTAGAGAGAAGGGACTGGAAAACCGTACAGGACCCTGGGACACCCGGAAGATAATCCTAGAAGATCTAACAGTGGTGTCTTTGAAGTTCCAGGAGGAAAGGAGGAGGAAGACGGGCCTGAAGAAGTACTCAAAGAGACACGGCTCAGACATTTCCTGATTTGGCAAAACACATCAGCCTACAGGTTCAAGAAGCCGAGGAAACCCCTAACAGAATAAACCCAAAGAAATCCACGCCAAGACGCATGGTTTGTGTGTGTCTGAAGTAAAACCCTGAAAACTAAATATTAAAAATCTTGAAAGCAATGAGAGATAAATGACACCTTATCTATGTGGGAAAAATAATCTGAAAGTGAATTTCTCGAGAAACCATGATGGTCAAAAAAAAAAAAAAAGCCATCAATACTGAATTCTATATCCAGCAAACATCTTTCAGGCAAATTAAGATATGTTCAGATGAAGGAAAACGAAGAGAATATGTTCCCAGCTACAAAAGTAACTAGAGAGACTTCTTGAAACAGAAAGGAAAGGATAAAAGAAGCAAACTGGGGAGTATCAGGAAGGGAGAGAAAACAACAGAAGTGTCAAAATAAGGCTGAGCGCCACAGAGTTTCCTCCTAGCTTTTTTCCATTTTATTTATTCGTTTTAACTGGGGTATAATTGCTTTACACTGTTGCGTTAGTTTCTGCTGTGAAGACAGCATGAGTCAGCCGTGTGCACACAGACCTCTTCTTGTTGAGCCTCCCTCCCACCCTCTCTCTGGTCCTTTTTAGTTTTCCAAATTACGTTTGATGGCTGGAAGGAAAATCAAAACCATGTTGACGCGATTCTCCAATTTTGTAGAGTATATGAAATGTGTAAAACGGTCATGAACGGGGACTATAGGCAAAGTTAGCTTTCTACAGTTCACTCGAATGGGTCAAATGTCAACACTATAAACCGTGATCACTTATGTATATAATTTAATACAAGCACTAAAAAACTGACGACAGGTGATACACTTAAAATAGTCTCAATAGGGAACTCCTTGGAGTCCATCGGGCGGGACTTGGTGCTCTCACTGCTGAGGGCCTGGGTTCAGTCCCTGGTTGGGGAACTCAGATCCCATAGGCCTTGTGGTGTGGTTAAAAAAAAAAAATAGTATTGATACATTTAAATGGAATTCTGGAAAACACCAATAAGTCAGGAAAAAGAAGATAAAAATGGAGAGGAAACCAACAGAAGACATTTCTATGCCCCAATTCCAGACTTAATCCATGATGTACCAAAATTATACCAAATGGAAATGGTCTAAATACAGAAATTAACAGAGGCTGACAGAGTAGATATATATACACCCAACTATATATTGTATATAAGAACTTCACTTTGACTATAAGGATGTATGTAGGTTAAAAGTAATTAAAGCCTGGAAAAGCATACCACGCAAATATTAATCAAAAGAAAGCAAGAGCGGCTGTATTAATATCAGACAAAGCAGACTTCAGAACCATAGTGAGAGATTACCAGAGGCGGACAAGGGCGTTGCATAACTCTTCAAGACGAAAGAACAACCCTAAATGTGTCCGTACACCAGAACTAGAGTTGCAAAACACGGGAGGCAAAGGTACTCTCAGGCTGAGAGTGGTGAAGCCGGCTCCTCTCTGCGCGGGCGTGGCTGACAACACCGAGGTTTCGTGCTGAAATCTAGAGCCAGACCTGGGAGGCAGCTCTAGCTCCAGTGTGAGTAAGAGCCCGTGATCCGGGAATCCCACATGTGCTGCTTAGGGGGACGTGCTTCATGTTCGCGTGGAAACACAAAATTTGTGCTGTTGTTGAAAAGTTTCCCACTGTTCCATGGGTTTTTCAGTCATTTTTTTCCTGTGTAAATTCAGAACTCTATTCCAGCTGAATTCTATCTTCTATTTGACTAGTTTACCAACTTCCTGAGGTCTTTCTTAGAATGCATTTGGGTAAAATATGAATTATTTTTCATAGTTCAGCATTCTATGGAAATATGAATATCATGCTCTCCTTTTTCTTATCCATGTTTCATTGATCTAGGTAGATATTTTCCTGAGGGTCGTAGCTGAGAGTCAAGTCCAGAACTTTGAGAACCTCACTGCAGTTTGAACTTAGGCATCGAAGCCTTCCTCTGAATTCAGCGAGGTTTCAACCATCTGTTAATTGCCGTTCACTGTGTGTCTTTGCCCACAGAATATATTGTATGTAGTCTATTCTATTGTCCACAAGTATGTTATAATTTGACTTTCAATTATGATTTATGAGTTTTCCTTAAACAACCTTCATACAGTCTCATCCTAAACATGTGGGAAAGGTCCAGCTTGACCTCAGAAAGGAGGCCACTTGCCCTGAGCAGCCGCACTCATTGCCATGATGCTTACGGGGGCCTGACACGCAAGCTGGAGTTTTCCTTGGACGTGTTTTTCTCATTCATCCAGGGGTGCGTGGACACTCAGTCATGTCCTCTCTCTGCGACTCCGTGGACTGTAGCCCGCCAGGCTTCTCTGGTGTAGAATTCTCCAGGCAAGAGTACTGGAGTGGGTTGCCATTTCCTTCTCCAGGAGATCTTCCCAACTGGGGATCGAACCTGCCTATTGCTTCTCTTGCGCTGGCAGGGGCGCTTATTTACTCAGTGTTATAGAAATAAAAATGTACACTGTGCAGAAGGCTGAGAAGTAGAAAGCGAAAGTCCTATGGGCCCTGCAGTTTTCACACCCGAAGAATCTCCGGGAACGTGTGACAGCCTCTTCCGGACCCGTGCAGACGGTCGCCGCTGTGTGCGCTGTCAGCGCTGGGGCTCGGGCGGGCTCCCCCTGGAGCATGCAAGGCAGGGGCTAAGCCCAGCCCGGTGGCTGGAGAGCCTGGAGCTGGGGCTCGTTTTGCGTGAGGCCGGACTGGGGAGCTCGGGACTCTCACCAAGACTGCCTTCCCTCCCCCTTCCTGTCTGCTTTGGGGGGGGTCTCCTTCTGTCTTGTTTGATGACTGCTGAGAACCCCTGCCGCCTTACTCACGCCCAGCAGGAGAGGCAGGGACTGCTCTTTGTCCTGTGTTTCCAGTAGATGACCAGAGACTGCTCGGAATGGACCGGCTAATATGGCGATCCCCAAAACACTCCCGACTGGACTTCTTCTCTGCATGTATGCAGACGCTGTGTTTTCATTTAACATAACCTGGCCCTCTTCCGCGCATGTGGCTCCGAGCAGCCAGCTCTGGAACATGGAGGCCCAGGAGGAAACGTGCTCAGTCACACAGCACGGGCCACTGGGCAGGTTACCAGGCTGGGCGCTCTGGCTTCTCACGTTAAGGTTGCTCAGCGGGTGCTGGTGTTGAAGAAGCCACATGCCGTGCAGGAGACGTAAGGGATGCGGGTTCAGTCCCCGGGTCGGGAAGAGCCCCTGGGGTAGGGCATGCCTGCCCACGCCAGGATTCTTGCCTGGGGATCCCCTGGACAGAGGCGCCTGGCGGGCTGCGGTCCGTGGGGTCGCAGAGACCCCTCTTCACAATGACCGCTTGCTATGCACGCACGAGCCAGGCGGCCCTCTGTGCCTCGGTGTCCCTGGCACAAAATGAAGCAATTCCGATGCCAAGTTACCTCAAAGAGCTCATCACTAGTAAAGACATGGGTCTCGCGGAAGAGAGAAACTATCTGGGGCATGGGCTAGAGTTCACGTGTAATCATAAATTATAATTAATATGTCACACTAGACAGTGGATCTTGTCTCTATTTCACTAAAATGCTCAGTTTCCAATGCTCCAGGTGCCCCCCTGTTCAGTTCAGTTCAGTTCAGTCGCTCAGTCGTGTCCGACTCTGCAACCCCATGAATCGCAGCATGCCAGGCCTCCCTGTCCATCACCAACTCCCGGAGTTCACTCAGACTCATGTCCATCGAGTCCGTGATGCCATCCAGCCATCTCATCCTCCGTCGTCCCCTTCTCCTCCTGCCCCCAATCCTTCCCAGCTTCAGAGTCTTTTCCAATGAGTCAACTCTTTGCATGAGGTGGCCAAAGTANCCCCAAGAAAATAAAGTCAGCCACTGTTTCCATTGTTTCCCCATCTATTTGCCATGAAGTGAGGGGACCAGATGCCATGATCTTGCTTTTTGAATGTTGACTTTTAAGCCAGCTTTTTCACTGTCCTCTTTCGCTTTCATCAAGAGGCTCTTTAGTCCCTCTTCACTTTCTGCCATAAGGGTGGTGTCATCTGAGTATCTGACATTATTGATATTTCTCTTGGCAATCTTGATTCCAGCTTGTGCTTCCTCCAGCCTGGCATTTCGCATGATGTACTCTGCATATAAGTTAAATAGGTAGTGACAATTTACAGCCTTGATATACTCCTTTCCCAATTTGGAACCAGTCTGTTGTTACATGTCAGTTATAACTGTTGCCTCTTGACCTGCATACAGGCTTCTCAGGAGGCAGATCAGGTGGTCTGGTATTCCCATTTCTTTCAGAATTTTCCACAGTTTGTTGTGATCCACACAGTCAAGGCGTTAGTGTAATCAATGAAGCAGAAGTAGATGTTTTTCTGGAACTCTCTTGTTTTTTCTATGATCCGATGGATGTTGGCAATGTGATCTCTGGTTCCTCTGCCTTTTCTAAATCCGGCTTGAACATCTGGAAGTTCACAGTTCATGTACCGTTGAAGCCTGCCTTGGAGAATGTTGAGGATTATTTTGCTAGCATGAGAAATGAGTACAGTTGTGCGGTCGTTTGAGCATTCTTTGGCATTGCCTTTCTTTGGGATTGGAATGAAAACTGACCATTTCCAGTCCTGTGGCCACTGCTGAGTTTTCCAAATTTGCTGGCATATTGAGTGCAGCACTTTCACAGCATCATCTTTCAGGATTTGAAATAGCTCAGCTGGAACATCTCCACTAGCTTTGTTCGTAGTGATGCTTCCTGAGGCCCACTTGACTTCACGCTCCAAGATGTCTGGCTCTAGGTGAGTGACCACACCATCGAGTTATCTGGGTCATTGAGACCTTTTCTGTACAGTTCTGTGTGTTCATGCCGCCTCTTCCTAATATCTTCTGCGTACTCTGATACTTATAATCAGTTGTTCCAGTCTCACGTGTTTGTCTTAACTTTCTGAGAATTTCCTTCGCACACTACGTGTAAAACCTCAAGGCCTGAGTTCGTGTGCACTTGCGGTGACACATCAGGAGGGAGCTTTGTTCTGAGCACTCAGCTCTGTGTGTGTTCCCAGGCGGCGCTGGAGGTGAAGAATTCTCCCGCCAGCGCAGGAGACACAGGAGAATGTGGGTTCGATCCCTGGGCTGGAAAGATCCCCTGGAGGCGGGCATGGCAACCCACTCCAGTGTTCTTGCCAGGAGAATCCTGTAGACAGAGGAGCCTAGTGGGCTGCTGTCCCTGGGGTCGCATGGAGTCGGACACGGCTGCAGCGATGGAACGGCAGCTGGAGGGGCCCCGTGGCTTGGCCCTCACGTCCCTGTCGGGCCTCACCACGTGTGCCGGTCCCACCAATATTGAGAGGGGAGTGGACGCCTCGTCTGGGACATCTTCCCACTGGCCCACAGCAACCCCCGCCCCCTTGTGCTGTGGGTCTGGCTCCGTCCCTGCACCCCGTGGGGGAGGGGGCAGCAAGGAGATGGACCAGTCGCACGGCCCTTCCTGCCCCCTTGCTGCAACCTGGGAACACCAGGCCCCGACTGGCTCGGGCACCGGGCACAGGGTGAGCCCCTGCGGGACCCGCATGAAGCCTGGAGGCAGGCTTCTGAGAGAGGCCAGGCCTGCGAGGCCCGGTGGGGAGGGGTGCTTGGAGCCCGCCGCGTCCTCCCCAGTCGAGGGTCCCGGCGGAAGTCAGGGGCCCGCAGGGAGCAGGCTTCTCTGCTTCAAGCTGCTGGCAAATGGCCAGCGTGTCTTTTCTTGTGAACTGTGGCAAAAATAAAAATGAACCTCCAGGTTTTGAGGTTTCACCATCCATGTCCGGTTGAGTCGATCGCTGCGCCGTGATCAGTTCCTTTTGCTGAGCCTGACTGTGCTGGTCTCTGGCTTGAGCCCCCCGAGGCCCTGGCTTCTGTGGGGCACCAGCTGCCTGTGCCAGCAGCCGCTTGGACTGTGCCCCTATCTGTGGGAGGCTCCCAGCCACAGTGGCCCCCACTCGGTGGGACCAGCTGCGGGTGCTAAGTAGCCCATGCCCGCCCACCGGCTCTGTGACTCTGGGCGAGTTGCTCAGCCTCTGGTGTCTGTTTGTGGGTCTGGTATAGGTGTATGTACACACAACTAAAACTTAGCACTTCTTCCTAAGGTTGTGGTTGTGACCAAATGTGTTAATACATGTGTTCGGAACAGTGAGTGATGGCGAGTGCTCCTGACGTGTCTGCTGTTTTTCTCATTGTTGTTTTATCATAATTAGTGAAGGGATTCTTTGCCTATGAGACCAAGACGTCTGGTTTAGCAGTGGCTGGAGAACTACGTGTGGAGAATGGGGACTGGGGCGCGCGGCACTCTTTCTGCCCCCGTAGCGTTCCTCCTCGTGTTGCGTGGGACGGTGTATTGCTCTCTTTTTCACGGTGCTAAACACACGCGACGCAGAAATCGCCCTCTTAACCATTTTAGAGTCTCCAGTTCAGTGGCTTCACGGACGTTCACAGCGTGGTCTGGTCATCCCCTCCATTGTTTCCAGAAGCTTCTCACCTTCCCAGAGGGCGTCTGGTTCCATTAGACACTGACTTCCCTCCCCGACCCTGTAACCTCTCGTCTTCTTCCTGTCTGTGGAGTCACTGGCTCCATCCCCTCCATCATCTCCAGAAGCTTCTCACCTTCGCGGAGGGCGTCTGGTTCCGTCAGACACTGACCACCCCCCGCCTCCGCGCGGTCTCGCCTGTTCTGTTCTCCGTGCGAGGGGAACCCTGCAGCGCTCGTCCTCTGGCGTCTGGCTCACCGCTTAAGCACAGTGTCTTCTGCGGCATCCACGCCGT
Organism: Connochaetes taurinus; assembly: GCA_006408615.1. Taxonomy (NCBI): domain Eukaryota; kingdom Metazoa; phylum Chordata; class Mammalia; order Artiodactyla; family Bovidae; genus Connochaetes; species Connochaetes taurinus. The sequence continues at coordinate 122,973 of SJXO01001830.1, forward strand.
CGTAGGCGTCAGAGTCCTGTTGCTGTTTGAGGCTGGGTTGGATACACACACAGTCTGCAGAACAGACTACATCTCGTTTCCAGGGATCTGTGGATGGAAACTCGTTTCTACACTTCGGGTCCTGTGGCCGGTGCTGCAGTGGACACGGGAGCAGCTGCCTGTCCCCGCAGAAACCCAGCACTCCCCTCTCAGAGCTGTGCCCACCTCTGATTTCTTGCAGCATATCCAAAAGCAGGCTGGAGTTTTCAAAAAGCCCTCGTTAAATATTGAGGCGAACAGAAGAGAAAACCATGGACGTATGAGAAGCAAGAGACGGGTTCAGCTCCCACGAGACTTTGGTGACCTTGATGGGGACACGGGTCCTGTGTGGCCCCTGCTTCCCTCCAGGCCCCAGGGGCCGCCACCCCCAGACGGGCCCGTGTCCCTGCGGAAGCCGCTGCCCACAGCCCACGACTGCCCCGCACACACGGGCTGTGCTGCCCGCCGCCTGGCCAAGGCAGTGATCCTGCTCGATCCGCCTCTCAGTTGGGTCCATGTAGCTCTTGTTTGGGGACAGGCTTGTCTCAGGCCCCAGGTGGCACGTAAAACTTCAGTAATCACGGCAGCCCTCATGTAAGACCCGGCCGGAGGGATGCAAGTCCGACAGGTGCCAGCGTGCGCTGGAGAGGCAGCGAGCTCGTCGCGATGGTGGGTCCGCGTGCAAACAGCTGGTGCAGACGTGAGCCACCAGGCTGTCCCCCCGCTGTTCTCTGACGCTGTTTCACGTGGTGTCAGACCACCCTGAGCCAGCAGTCTGAAAAGGAGCCCCCGTCCACTGTGCCCATGAGTCTGGGCTCTGACTGAGGCAGCTGGGCAGTCCTTGCTCGGGGTCCTCGTGAGGTCGTAGGCGGAAGGTGACTGGCTGGGCTACCTGGAAGTCTCACTTGTCACGTGTCCGGCACGCGGACGACTGAACAGCCAGGCCCGTGGGCATCTCCACCGCCGTCTGTCATCCTTCCACGAGTGTCTCTCCAGCGTGGCCAGGCTTCTTATGCGGCCTCCTTTGACTAGCGGCTCGCAGGCCTCTGCATTTCCTGTTCCACTTCAGCCTCGGGGATGAAGAACTGCTGATGCTCAGATACACATATGGTCTTTGATCAAGGCCGTAGCAGTTTAAGAATCTATATAGTCAGGAAGAGAAATTTCAGCAAGGCCCCCGTGTGTCAGATGCAGCCAGTCTGGACTGTGCGTCAGGCTTCTAACGTCCATCGTCTGCTTTGTGAGCCAGGAGCCCACGCTGCCTCCTGCAGGGCTGGAAGGAGGACCTGAGCCCCCTGGGGGCGGGGAGCTGGTGGTGACCCCCGTGGGAGGCAGGAGGGCAGGGCAGGGACCTGGGCTCTGGTGGCCTGAGCTTGACTCCCGCTCCACCACATCTGCAGCAGCGACTTTCTCAAGCCCTCTGACCTCCTCACCCTGTTCCGGAAAGGGAGAATCCTGGTGGTACCACCTTGTGACTGGCATGAAGGTGAGATTAGCCTTTTTTTTTTTTTTTTTTTTTTTTACCAAAAGCCCTGAGAAACGGGTCTGTCCCTGAGTAATGCTCAGAAAAGCCATTAGCTAGTCTTACTATTCACACGCGATCTTAGAATGTTCGCCATGAAAGCAGAGCATTTTTATTGACAAGATTTTGGCCCAGAAAACGTCGACGCGTGTATACATGAGTAGACATAAATAGAAAGAGGAATAAAAATGTTCCGATGGGTTGGACACAAAGGCAGCCCTCCTTGGGCAATTATGAGGCTATAAAAAGAATGAAAGCGGTGCGTCTCCTCAACACAGTCCCAGAACAACTTGGCTCGGGGGTAAATTACAGTACGGATGAGTACTGAGTACCCTGGGAGCTCCTTTGCTCAGCCCCATGGAAGTTTTGGGGCTGAATGCATTTGTTTTTTTGGCAGCAAGAAAATCTGTCAAGCAGGAGTGTGAAAATGGGGATCGCCAAGCCTGAAACAAAAAGCAAACACATTTCACCGTTTTGAGGAGGCATCAAGGCCGGGCCCTGAAGCTGTTATCCTGGATGAGAGAAAATAGATGCCCCTGGCTGGGAAAAAAATGGAGCGTAATGATGTTATGCTGAGCTGGGAGAGGGCGGCGAGGAGCAATTGCGATGCAGAGCGTGACGGACGCTGTTCTGTCCGTTGGAACCGCCGGAACGCGCCGGACGGTGGAGCCTCACAATGGCTCGCTTTCTCCCTTCCAATTTGGCAAGCAGAGACGCGGCAGCACACCCCGCCTTTTGTTTTGCTTTTTTTCCCCCTTGACATGATTATGTCAGGTTTGTAGAACGGCTTGGAAGTAAAGTGGATGAACCCCTTGAAGGCACAAAGCTGTACTTCTGTCCAGGAGAGATTTCCTCTTGCTGATTTATACCTGGCAAATCACATTGGAATCTTCTCCTGGGGTTGTTGACATGATGGCCAACTATTCGTCTTTGCCAACTTGGCTTCCAGGAAGTGTGGATTTTATTTACATCGTTGCTAATCACATTTTAAATCAGGATTTATGTCACAGGCAGGAAGATTCGACTCAGATCATCCATCAGGGAGACTCAATTTGCTGTCGGCTCCTTCTGCAGTCTAGAGGCTTGGTCTGGTGGGAAGTTAACGTTCTTCACAGAGGCAGGAGGTTTATTCTGTCTTCCTGCCATATTTTCTTTCAAATTCGATCATTTTGTAGCTGAGAAAAATGAGTGGTGATTCAGATGTCTCAAGCAAACTATTCAAAGCATATTCTTTTATTTACTGGGAAATTAATAACCTCTGACTTAACAGAACTACCATGGATATATGGAGATTATATTCTGCCATACCACATGAAAGAAAAGCGATGTGTAAGAAACATTTTGTTTAGCAGAAATAGCAAGTATATATTACACACGCAGGTGTATGCTTTTAAAAGTAATTTTGGAGTCCAGCATGTGGGTTAAATTGGCAGCTGAAGACCTGGGTGTGCAAAGACCAGTTAGGATATTATTACAGTGGTCCAGCAAGGAGGCGAGCAGCACCCGGCTCCAGGGTAGTGGCTGGTTGGGGGCAGGGCACCCCTCAGATGCACAGAAAGGAGAGACTTCCGAGCAGAGCGGCGACGAGTGTCGGAACAACCACGGAGCGTGGGGGTGGACAGTGTGCTTCCCCCAGGACGGCGGTGAGACTAAACTCTTGTCTCCAGCACCGTTCTGTTTTCCCCTGAAAGTTGCTGTGTGATGCAGATGTGTGCAGTCGTGTCCAGCTCTGTGCGACCCCCTGGACTGTCGCCCACCAGGCTCCTCTGTCCGTGGGGTTCTCCCGGCAAGAAGACGGGCATGGGTTGCCACTGCCTCCTCCGGGGATCTTCCCACCCAGGGATCGAAGCCAGGTCTCTTGAGTCTGCTGCACTGGCAGGCGGGCTCTTTACCACTGTACCACCTAGGAAACTGGAAGAGTTGCTACTGTGCTTCAAAGTCAAATCACCGATTTTATAGAACTGGGAGCTCCCGAGTGTCCAGTTGCTCTTATCCACACAGTGGATGTGCTCTTCCCACTCAGTGAGAGATCTTTTATCAGTTCGTGAGAACGCCAGAAGTGTTTAGCAATCATGCAAACATAGTTTCCTTGACTATTTGCATAAAAGCATTCACATGTCATATGTATGTGAAATGTATTTGCATATAGAACATTGCAAGGAGAAATTAAAGATCTAAATGGAGAAATATACCCAACTTAGAAACAGGAAGACTTCATTTAGCTAAAATGTAAACTCTCCCCCCCAGCTAATCTACAGACTTAATGTGATTCTAATCAAAAGTACAGCAGACCCTTGGCAAAAATTGATAAATTCTTAAGCTTATATGAAGGATAGAGATCATAGAGGAGTCAAAACAATCTTGAAAAAACTCAGCAAAGCTGAGGACTCACGCAGGGTGATTTCATAGCTTACCACAGAGCTAAAGAGATCAAAAGACAGCATTCTACGGCCATAAGCACGGACCAGTGGGTCACTGGAAGAGAACAGGGAATCCAGAAATAGACTGGTACATAGTCAGCTGATTTTTCATCAAATGTTGCTGGCAGATACTTCAAAAAGAAGAATTCAAATAGCCGACAAGCACGTGAAGAGATGCTCACATCTTTGTCATCCGATAACTGCTGTTCAAACCAAATGAGGCCCTGTTGCTTACCAACAAAATGGCGAATATTAGGACAGCGCCAAGCATCAGCAGAGGCGAGGAGCAGCCAGAACACGCCCCATCACTGGCGGGAGTGCACAGCACACAGCTACTGTGGAAAACTGGTGTTTTCCTATGAAGGTGAGTACACACCTGCCAGAAACGCCACCTCTGAGCTCTACCCAAGTGAAACAAAAATGTTTGTTCACAAGAAAACACAGAAAAGAATGGTTCAAACCTGGAAATAGTATAAATGTCCAGCAATAAGAGAATAGCAGCCTGCAGCGTATCCATGCAGGAGCATACTGGTCAGTAATGAAAAGGCGCAAACTGATGGTGCTGCAGCAGCGCGGAGAGCGATGAGTCGAGGAAGCCAGGTGCAGAAGGGCCTGCGCTGTGCGATCCCTTTCACAGGAAGTTCCAAACCAGGGGAAATAACCTACAATAAAACTCAGAGCAGTAGCTACTTGGAATGGGGGAGAGGAGCAGAAGATGGTACAAGGGAACTTTCTGGGGCTTCTAGAGAGGTTCTGTGTCTCGAATGTTGGCTACGTGGGCGGAGATATTTTTTGACATGTATTGAATTGCGTTCTGAGATCTGTGCAGTTCACTGTATGTAAGTTTTACTTCAATTAAAAAATGCAAAAATCCCCAGTGAATAATAGTTTTATCTAATATTTACATATGAAAGGTCTTTAGAAGTCTTCTGATGTAGATTCTACATGAATAATTTAGCAAGCCCCATAATAGCAATTCCACATATCAAGACAAAGGAAACATGGGTGTGGCGCACCGTTTCAAGGAAAACCTGTAACTTCTGTTCCTGAACGTTTGTGGCTCGGTGTCAGTGCAGCTGACAGCTGACTGTGTCTGTACAGCCGGTACACCTGTCGGTGCTGTATGCCTGGTGAATGGCACCCTGTCTTCCTGTGGCTGGTAAGAGACCTGGAGACCTGCCTTCCCCAGCCGACACTTTCATGGTTTAATGGGGGGACTAATTCTCTTGATCATTCCTGCCTTTAAGACGTCCACCGATTTTTTGATCTGTGTTCTAGACTCCGCTTCCTTTTTTTCACTGCTGTTTCTTTTTCTTGGACACTCCCCAGAACACCACAGCTTCCCTGATCTCCCAGTTGGAAATGAATCTGCCTACAATGCAGGAGACCCCAGTTCAATTCCTGGGTCGGGAAGATCCACTGGAGAAGGGATAGGCTGCCCACTCCAGTATTCTTGGGCTTCCCTGTGGCTCAGCTGGTAAAGAATCCCCTTGCAATGTGGGAGATCTGGGTCAGATCCCTGGGTTGGGAAGATCTCCTGGAGAAGGGAACAGCTCCCCACTCCAGTATTCTGGCCTGGAGAATTCCATGGACTGAATAGTCCATGGGGTTGCAAAGGGTTGGACACGACTAAGCGACTTTCACTTTCATAACACCAGCAGAATATTGTCATTCTTGTACGTACCACTGATTCAAGGCTGCGCGTCAAGCCTGTCTGACCGGGATTTTGAAGCATTACCGGGATTTTGAAGCCTTAGAGTAAACAGTTCAGTATCGCAACCCAGCACATCAAATGAGAAACCGACTTGTGGATCTTTTATTGGCCTTTTTTTACATTTTGTTTCCGGTGTCTGGCCATATAGCCAGGCTCTCTCCTTCCCACTTGTAGTATTTGTCCTCTTGTCCTGAGCCGACTGCAGTGCCCAGCTCCCCGTTGTGGAGTCTTTCTTCTCATCAATCTATGCTTGATTTTGATGTGTCAAATGGCTCAGTAAAATGTTTTACTGAAATCCCCCCAGAGGTACTTGAAACTGATGAATATCCTCCACTTCACCTCCTCCCACGGAAAGAAGCATAGAAAATTTCACAAACACCCTCCAATTGGAAGAAAAATGGATGGAGTGGTAGCTAGGAAGCCCCGGGGAGGAGAGGATGGAAACCTTACACGCGGGAAATGTTACGCATCACCCCCAGGCTACAGAGAGGCCAGTGTCTCAGAGAAACAGCTCAGAGCCCCCAGGAGGGAGGGAGGGTGTTTCAGAATCAAGACCCCTGATGAATGCTCAGGAGAGAGCCAGTGCCCTGAAAGGGCTGCGAACAGCTCCAGCTGACTCTGCACTGACCCCATCCACACCACGTGCCCTCAAATCACACAGAATGTAACAGAAACTGAGTCTTGGGAAGAATATCAAGGAGAACTTATCCACACAACAGCAGAGCAAATAGAAGTTCTGGGCAGATGGGTACCATCATAAAACAGTAAATTCACAGTAATAACACAGTGATTTCAGAAGGAAAATACGAAGAGGCTGTAGCAGTTGAGATGGTGGATTTGAAGGGATGACGGAATGAACCAAGAGAAGGATAACTGGAGTAGCTCAAAACCAGAACCCAGGACACTGGACAGAAAGAATGGTCGTGAGTATAACCGAGTCAAGGAGCCCTGTAATGAAGAAACCGTGACATCTTTGGCTCAAAGGAACATATGGTGTTTTGCGGGAAATTTATCCAGAATGATCTATACCTTCTCTGTGGCTGCGAAGTCGTGTCCAACTCTTTGTGACCCCACAGTCTGTAGCCCGCCAGGCTCCCCTGTCCGTGGGATTCTCCAGGCAAGAACACTGGAGTGGGCTGCCACTTCCTCCTCCAGGGGGTCTTCCCGACCCAGGATCGTACCCGCGTCTGCTGCGCTGGCAGGTTCTTCGTCAGCGAGCCTCCAGCGAGGCCCCTAAAGCTGAGTTTGTTTCTATTCTGCACGTGCATTCATTCACACTGCTTGTCAGCTGCACCTAAGTGATGTCGTACAGTATCATACAGGTCTCCTCTCCACTCTTGGCTGCCCTAAACCCAGTGCAGTGCTTGGCATGGAGGTGACAGAGCATTACCAGGGAGATAATGGGCTCATTTACAGGAAAGCCATCAGTGTTGCTTCCCAGGGGATCGTCGTGACTGCTGAGCGTGGGGTGCAGTGTATGAGCAGGGCTCCTGAGGAGGGGAAGGGAGGGCAGGGACAGAGGGTGGGCTAGGTGTCCTTTGAGTTCCCAAAGCTGGGTTGGAAGGGAAAGAGGATTACAGTGACCAGACTCCCCTTGTCCTGAAGTAGACAAGCTGACCCTGAATCCCAAATACCTGTCCATTGCTGGGAGATGATAATTAGAAGACACACCCTCCCGGTGCCTCAAATTCCTCCCTAGAAGTGGTCCCCCTGCTGCCCGGTGACTGCCCCGTGTCCTCCACGCTGTTAGCACCCCAGGCTCCACCAACCCCAGTGCTGTCCTCCTCAGCTGCACTCATAAAGCCTTTCTCCAGTGTGAGCGCTCTGATGACCAAAGAGACCTGATCTGCTATTAAAAGATTTCCCACATTCACAAGGCAATGGCACCCCACTCCAGTGCTCTTGCCTGGAAAATCCCATGGATGGAGGAGCCTGGCGGGCTGCAGTCCATGGGGTCGCTGAGGGTTGGACACAACTGAGCGATCTCACTTTCACTTTCACTTTTCACTTTCATGCACTGGAGAAGGAAATGGCAGGCTGCTCCAGTGTTCTTGCCTGGAGAATCCCAGGGACGGGAGAGCCTGGTGGGCTGCCGTCTCTGGGGTCGCACAGAGTCGAACACGACTGAAGCGACTCAGCAGCAGCAGAGCACATTCACTGCATTTAAGAGGCCTTGCTCCAGTGTGAATTCTCTGATGATCAAAAAGACTGGGTTTATTAATAAAAGATTTCCTGACTTCACTGCACTCCTAAGGCCCTGCTCCACTGTGGACTCTGTTGATACTGGAGGCCGGAGCCAGCAATAAGAGATTCCCCATGTTCACTGCACTCATAAGGCTTTTCTCCAGTGTGGATTTTCCTGTCGGAACCAGGGGGGTGCATTTGAGTAAAGGTGGTGCGTTTGATTAAATACCTTGGACCTTGTGAAATTATTGAAACTTAAGACTGAACACGTAATCCTTCCAGCATCTAGGTGGATAAACAAGTCATTTATCAGGGACGACGTCAGCAGCGTTCGTGACCCGTGAACATGGTGTATGTGTTGGGGAGGCGGGGCTTCCCTCGTAGCTCAGCTGGTAAAGCGTCTGCCTGCAATGCAGGAGACCTGGGTTCAATTCCTGGGTTGGGAAGATGCCCTGGAGAAGGGAATGGGAACCCACTCCAGTCTTCTTGCCTGGAGAATCCCATGGACAGAGGAGCCTGGCGGGCTACTTGTCCACGGGTTGGAAAAGTGGACACAACTTAGCAGCTAAACCACCGCCACCGAACATTGCAGGGAGGGGACAATGTTAGTAATGTTTGGGGGGAAGGAAGTGGGAGCCTGGATACTTGTCACCAGCCAAGAAAGGAAACAGGAAGCCACACAGCATCACGAAAGGACGCAAGAACTATTGTGTGTGGCACGTCTCGTAAAAAAAAAATACCACAAAAAGAATGACAAGAAATAGAACCGATGATGAGATGAAAATGGTGTAAAAGGTTTTATGCAGTTAAAAAAAAAGGTCAGTGTTTTGTGCTAAACTCATATAAACACAGATTAAAACTACACAACTGGAGAAATGTTTATTGAACTAAATAAAGTGTTATAACACTTGACCAAATAAAAATTAAAATATAAGTAACAAAGTGCTAGTGGAGAAAGAGGTTTAAGAATGCAAATCTCCTCCTGCATAGCAAGGAGTCCACAGCTTTCTTCTGAAACTGAGACACGTAGACAGAAGCATATCATATATTCAAGTTTCTAATTGTTTTATAACCTCAGAGAAATATTTTAGGGACATCTTATTTTTAAAACCCTCCTTTTCCTGAAGTTCAGCGATTTTTTCAGTTTCACACAAGTTTTCATTCTTCTCTCATGAAATTTCAACAAAATCCTTTGATTTGTATACATACAGCTTTAGACATATGTTTGAAATGATATTCATCCCATATTTAACACTATTTTCTTTCCTGCTTGGTAGCATTTTGGGCAGTTTATTTAGACTTCCTTTTATAAGATTTTCCATATTTCTTATTTAATTTTTAGTTTTTTGCTTTTAATTGAAATAAAATAATAATTTTTTAAAGAAATACAGAAATGGACAATACAACTTGGAAAAGGCAGTGGTGCAGAGAGCTGACTTGACCGATCAGATATTAAAACGTTAATTTTTCAACAGAGAACATTTGTGTTAATTTAATTAATAATATTAATTAATTTCAGTAGAGAAATTAAAACTGTGTATTACTGAAAGAAAAATAGGTACTTTTCCACCAGAAATAGATATAGTCCATAAACAGCCTCATGTTTATATGGCAATTTGGTATCTACAAAAAAATGATGTCTAACAAGAAAATTCTCTCTGTATTGATATATGAAGATCTCCAGGGTCATGTGACTAAGTGCTAAAAAAAAGAGAAAGCAGAACAGTATCACAGTATTATGGGTGAAATTTTGTCTCCCTAAATTTGCATGTTGACACAGCCAAAAGTAGAGTAATAAGCAATTTAAAAAGAGGTAGCCAAGTGACAGTGAGGCCATCCGGGGGCCCCAACCCAGGATGACCGGCGGCCTCAGAGAGGGCGGACACGCGGACGCGGCCAGGTGTGCCGGGCGGCTGGGCTGTCTGCCGGCCGAGGGGCGGCTCCTGGAGTGGAGTCCAGCCCGGCCTCGGAGGGAGCCGATTCTGCTGGTACCCCGATGCCAAACCTGCAGCCTCCAGGACCTCCCAGCGTGCGGGGCGCCGTTGCAGAAGGCCGGGTGAGTTCACACACACAGCCCGCCACGCTCGTGCAAGCCAGGGAGGGAAATACAGAGATTTCTTCATAGCTGCTTGCAGTTTCACAAGAAACCAGCTAGCGTGACCACCTGGTGGGCGGGGAGGAATGAAGCTGAGGGGCAAAGTGGGAGTGAGGCTTCTGAATACGGTGTCTCTGTCTTCCTTTGATTTGTGAATTGTGCTCGTACAGATTTTTTCAATAAACAATTAAAACTAAATTAAAAGTTAAAATTAATTTAAAAATTAATATAGGGACTTCCTTGGTGGTCCCCTGGTGGCTTAGATGGTAAAGCATCTGCCTCCAGTGCAGGAGACCTGGGTTCCATCCATGGGTCTGGAAGATCCTCTGGAGAAGGAAGTGGCACCCCACTCCAGTGTTCTTGGCTGGAGAATCCCATGGATGGAGGAGCCTGCTGGGCTACAGTCCACGGGGTCGCAAAGTCAGACACGACTGAGCGACTTCACTGGACCACTTGGTGGTCCAGAGGCTAAAACTCACGCTCCCAAGGCAACGGGGCCCAGGTTCGATGCCTGGTCAGGGAGCTAGATCCCACATGCCACAGCCAAGAGCCCGCACAGCTGAATAAAGGCATAACTTATTTTAATTAATTAATTAATACATTAATTTTGCATTAAAATACTTAGTTTAAAAGAAACTAAAGTAAGTTTAAGGTGTTTATTTTTCCTTTTGGAGTGCTGAATCATCTCTGGTGCTTTTGGGATCGCTTCAGTTCAGTTCAGTTCAGTCGCTCAGTCATGTCCGACTCTTTGCCACCCCATGAACCGCAGCACGCCAGGCCTCCCTGTCCATCACCAACTCCTGGAGTTCACCCAGACTCACATCCATCAAGTCAGTGATGCCATCCAGCCATCTCATCCTCGGTCGTCCCCTTCTCCTCCTGCCCCCAATCCCTCCCAGCATCACAGTCTTTTCCAATGAGTCAATCCTTCGCATGAGGTGGCCAAAGTACTGGAGTTTCAGCTTTAGCATCATTCCTTCCCAAGAAATCCCAGGGCTGATCTTCAGAATGGACTGGTTGGATCTCCTTGCAGTCCAAGGGACTCTCAAGAGTCTTCTCCAACACCACAGTTCAAAAGCACCAGTTGTTCGGCGCTCAGCTTTCTTCACAGTCCAGCTCTCACATCCATACATGACCACAGGAAAAACCAGAGCCTTGACTAGACGGACCTTAGTCGGCAAAGTAATGTCTCTGCTTTTCAGTATGCTGTCTAGGTTGGTCATAGCTTTTCTTCCAAGGAGCAAGCGTCTTTTAATTTCATGGCTGCAGTCACCACCTGCAGTGATGTTGGCGCCCCCCCAAGAAATAAAGCCTGCCACTGTTCCCACCGTCTCCCCGTCTGCTGCCCGTGACGTGATGGGACCGGACGCCGTGACGGGGTCGCTCACCTGCTTCCGATTTCTCCCGGCCTGTGTGGTGCTCGGTGGCGGCGTCCGCGGTCATTCTGTCACTCGGTCGTGCCCAGCTCTTTGGGGCCCGCGGACTGTGACCCGCCGCGGCGTCTCCAGGCGAGGACACTGGAGTGGGTGCCATTCCCTCCTCCAGAGGCTCTTCCCGACTCAGGGATCGAAGCCAGGTCTCCTGCGTTGCAGGCGGCTTCTTTACCATGTAAGCCATAAGGAAAGCCCCGTCTACAGCTCATAAACTACTTTTTTTTTCTCCTTCCATCATTACAAAGTGATCCTGTGAAGCAGGGCTGGCAGGGGCATGGGCCCTTTAAAATGAACCCCAAGGACCTCACTATTACAGCACTGTGATGAACTTTGGACATCAAGTCAAGGATACATATGTCATTGAGTTCATTTGAGAAGGCAGGGAAACGTTACATGTTCAAGTAAGATGGCAGAATCAGTCAGCACTCAAGGACAAAGGTGATCTGTATATTTTAAGAGAGGGATTTTAAGAAAGGAAACCAGTTTTCAATCTTGCTGCCCAGACAGCAGGGGGTAAATGGAGATGCTGCCCCGTCGCCACCCCTTCCATCCGCATGCAGTCTGGGGGCGTCTTTAGTGTGGGGGTCCATGAGCACCTCCCACGGGAAAGGCCCAACTGGAGCCCCATTATCAGGGCAAATGCTTCCATCCCATACGGAGAAAAAAAGGACTAAGTTGAAAGACCAGAGAGGACAGACTCGCATGAAGCCACACAGTTCCCTGTGGGATTAACGGCAAGACATCTCGAGCGGATTGCTTTGTGGGTTCAGCAAACAGCCCAAGATCTTCGCTGGAGCAGGGACGCTCTTGTGGCTGTAGGGGATGTGAGTTAACAGACTCGGTCTTTCAAGCAGAGCTTAGAATGTCCACTCTACGGCTGGGCGTTCAGAGAGACCATCCTGTTTTAAAGGTTTTCTTCTCGTTTTGTGGAACTTGCTTTTTGGAAGGATATTTTGATACTCGTTAATGAAATAGGTTATATTTGCAAACTCCATAACCCCCTGGGAAATTCTGTCCGCAGAGACCCAAGTGAAATGTACGTGACAGAATCATCCCATAGACCTTGATTTTTAACCACTTTGAGTTATTTTTCCTCAAACATTTTTCCTACAAAACCTTTAAAATAATAGAAATGTTTAACATTGTGACTTTAATTCTTATTTATACCTTCTCTCAAGAAAAGTAAACTACTATGGATTAAGAAAAAAGAGAGACAGTGGTGAAGGCTGTATGACAGTTGAGGTATGTGTAGAACGGAGCTCTGAGTCTCAACCTTTGTTGTTCTCGGTTCATGAATGCTGAAGCCTAGCTTGAAGGCTTTTGAGCATAACCTTCTTGGCTTGTGAAATGAGCACAACTGTGAGGTAGTTTGAACATTCTCTGGCATTGCCCTTCTTTGGGACTGGAATGAAAACTGGCCTTTCCCAGTCCTGTGGCCGCTGCTGAGTTTTCCAAATTTGCTGGCACATTGAGTGCAGCACTTTAACAGCATCATCTTTTAGGATTTGAAACAGCTCAGCTGGAATTCCCTAACTTCCTCCAGCTTGGTTCGTAGTCTCAGCCTTGCTTTCTAATAGTAATAGCTGTGTGACGCCAACTCACTTAGCATAGTTTGGTTCTGTCGGCTTTCGCGATGAAGTGAGGGGGGTTTGGACCAAGAGATCCCTACAGCTCCCCTAGCTGTGTTAGGCTGCGGTCCTATGTCAACCTATTCCATCATTACGTTGAGACTGAATTGATTTAGCTCTGAGTTACAGCCGCATACGTTTGTGTGCCTGTTCACTGATGAAATAAAGACCACTGGAGGGTGAGGGGTCTTGATTGGAGTCTCACACTCACTACTGGCACAGATGTTGCCCCCAGCTGCTTTCTGGCTCTGACCACACCATCTCCTGACCCAAACCCTCCGCTGCTGGGAACTGTGTGAATGGGGTGGGGTTTGCAATTAGTATGCCTCCCTTTGAAGCAAGTATAGCATACATTTGCAAATCTTAAATTTTAAAAAAGTAAAAAATGATTTTCAATATAAAATAATTTTCTTCTCCAAAAGATCTCCCAGATAAGTTTTTGAATCACTGTGTTGCGCTTCCCCACTGCTGCTGCTCCTCACTAAGTCGTGTCCGGCTCCTGGAGGCCCCGTGGACTGCGGCACACCACGCCCCTCCACTGTCCTCCACTGCCTCCCAGAGTGTGCGCACACTCAAGTGCATTGAGCCAGGAACGCTGTCCAAGCATCTCACCCTCTGTCGTCCCCTTCTCTTCCTGCCCACAGTCTTTCCCAGCTTTACGGTCTTTTCCAATGAGTCGGCTCTTCGCATCAGGGGGCCAAACTATTGGAGCTTCAGCATCAGACTTTCCAGTGAATATTCAGGACTGATTTCCTTTAGGATGGACTGGTTGGATCTCCTTGCAGTCCAAGGGACTCTCAAGAGTCTTCTCCAACAGCACAGTTCAAAAGCATCAATTCTTCAGTGCTCAGCCATATTTAAGATCCAGATCTCACGTCCGTACATGACCACTGGAAAAACCAAGGCTGACTATAAGGGCCTTTGTCAGCAGTGATGTCTCTGCTTTTTAATATGCTGTCTCAGTTGGTCGTACTTTCCTTCCAGGGAGCAAATGTCTTTTATTTTCATTGCTGCGGTCACCGTTCATAGTCATTTTGGAGCCCAAGAAAATAAAATCTGTCACTTTCCACATTTTCCCCTTCTATTTGCCATGAAGTGATGGGACCAGATGCCATGACCTTAGTTTTCTGAATGTTGAGGTTTAAGCCAGCTTTTCACTCTCCTCTCTCACACTCATCAAGAGGCTCTTTAGTTCCTCTGCACTTTCTGCCATTAGTGTGGTGTCATCTTCATATCTGAGGTTCTTGCTCTTTCTCCCACAATCTTGATTCCAGCCTGTGATTCATCCAGCCCGGCATTTCATATGATGTACTCTGCATAGAAGTTAAATAAGCAGGTGACAATATACAGCCTTGACGTACTCCTTTCACAGTTTTGAACCAGTTAGTTGTTCCATGTCTGGTTCTAACTGTTGCTTCTTGACCTGAATACACGTTTCTCAGGAGGCAGGTCAGGTGGTCTGGTATTCCCACCTCTTTAAGAATTTCCCAGTTTGTGACTGTGATCCACACAGTGAAAGGTGTTAGTGTAGTCAGTGAAGCAGAAGTAGATGTTTTTATGGAATTCCCTTGATTTCTCTATGATCCGATAGGTGCTGGCAATTTGATCTCTGATTCCTCTGCCTTTTCTAAACCCAGCTTGTACATCTGGAAGTTCTTGCTTCATGTACTGCTGAACCCTGGTTTGAAGGATTTTGAGCATTGCCTTGCTAGCATGTGAAATGAACACAATTGTGCGGTAGTTTGAGCATTCTTTGGCATTGCCCTTCTCTGAGATTGGAATGAAAACTGACCTTTCCAGTCCTGCGGCCGCTGCTGAGTTTTCCAAATTTGCTGCCACATTGAGTACAGCACTCTAACAGCCTCATCTTTTAGGATTTTAAACAGCTCAGCTAGAATTCCATCACCTGCACTAGCTTTGCTCATAGTAACACTTCCTAACGCCCTTGACGTCGTACTCCAGGAAGTCTGGCTCTGGGTGAGTGGCCACACCGCCGTGGTCATTCTTTTGCACAGTTGCTCTGTGCATTCTTGCCATCTCTTCTTGGTCTCCTCCGCTTCTGTCGGGTCCACACTGTTCCTGTCCTTTGTCACCGCCATCCTTGCATGAAAGGTTCCCGTGATAACTCCAGTTTTCTTGACAGGACCTCTAGTCTTTCCTGTTCTGCTGTTTTCCTCTCCTTCTTTGCATCGTTCATTTAAGAAGGCTTTCTTATCTCTCCTTGCCAGTCTCTGGAACTCTGCATTCAGTTGGATCTATCTTTCCCTATCTTTTACTTCATAAATTGACCAAAATTTATATTGGAGGTGTTTTTTAGTAATAGACTTCTGGAGATGTAATTCGCATGCCCTGTAGTCCACCTGTGTAGAGTATGCAGTCCAAGGTTAGTGTATTCGACACCTGTGCAGTCATCGCCGTCATCTATGTATTTCAGAACATTTGTATCACCTCGTAAGAAACCTCGTACCCGTTGGCCATCGCTTCCCCTGCCCACCCCAGCTCTTGGCACTTTCTCCTCTACTTTCTGACTGTTGCTTTGCCTGTTTTAGATGTCTCATGCATCATTTTTTAAATTTCAAAATCTTTGGGCATTTTGGTAAAATGTTTGAAATGTGGTAGGACTTATACCCAGCTTTTCAGGAAGGTTTAGAGAGCTTTATAGCTTTGAGAACAGAACTCAAACCTCTTAGCAGCTGTAAGAGATGAGAGCAGGATCCAAACTCTGTTCTCCATCTTACCCCTCCCCCACCTCCAGAACCTCCCATCCGGCCCCTAAGGCATCTCTAAGGACCCTTTCTTAATGTCCTCCACACCCCACTGTCTGGCACCCAGTATCAGCGATGTCTGTTAATGTACCTCTCGACTTTGCTGTGACTTGAATAAACAGATGTTCCCAGAGAGAGGTGTCTTCTCAGGAGAGAGGGCTTAGTAAGATGTAGGTGTCACCAAGGGCTGCCAGGCACCTTGACCTGGGCAGGTGGCTTCAGGGAGAGATGCCCCAGGCTGCATGGGGGCAGCGTGACCCAGGGGAGGGAAGCATGTCAGACCGGGTGCAGGTGGGAGGGCCCAAGCCATTAACACCCGGCCAGGAACTGGGGCAGCAGGGTCCAGGGTGAGTTCCTGGGAACGCCCGCCCACACCCCTGCGGGTTTTATCGGCAGATCTTCCCTCAGTGTGTCATTATGAAGAGGTTTACAGAGAAGGTGAATGTTGCAGCAACTCCTATTTACTTGTCACCTGGATTCTGTAATATTGCTGGATGCTTGCTTCTCACACGTCTGTCTGTCTTTCTATTCCTGTAACCAAGTCCAGTTTATAAGGATGTCTCTCAAAGTGGGTCACAGACGTCCGGGCTTCACTGCTAAATGCTTCAGCGTGAATATCGTCAAGCAGAGTTCCCCGTTCACTCACTTTTTTCTCTGGAGGTGACATTCACTTGGGCTTTCCTGGTGGGCTCAGAGGTCGAGAATCCACCTGCAGTGCAGGAGACGCAGGTTTGATCCCTGGGTGGGGAAGATCCCCTGGAGAAGGAAATGGCAACCTGTGCTAGTATTCTTGCTTGGAAAATCCCACGGACAGAGGAACCTGATGGGTTACAATCTGTGGGGTTGCAAAGAATCAGACACAACTTGGCAACTAAACATCAACAACAACACTTACTTGTAATGACACGTCCCAATTTCAAGCTCGTGTGTCATTTCTGACAAGTGCACAGATCCATGTAACCCAGGCCCTTTTCAAGATACCCTCAGCTAGAGAGTCAAGAGGCACAGCCTCTCAGTTATAAAACAAACAGGTCCTGGGAATGGAAGGTACAGCTGGTGGCAGTAGTTAATGATTCTGTATCGTGTGTACATCTGTTTCAAATATTTACCTATGTATTTGGCTGTATCAGCTCTTAGCTGCAGCACTGAGGATCTTTGTTGCCCCGTGTGGGACCGCTGTGGTCCACAGACTCTCTAGCTGGCATGCAAGGGCTTACTTGCTCCACGGCACGTGAGTTCTTAGTTCTCCGACCGGGGATGGAACCCGTGTCCCCTGCATTGCAAGGCAGGTGCTTAACCACTGGACCAACAGGCAAGTCCCTGCACTGTGTGTCTGAAAGCTGTTGAGAGCAGATCTTGAAAGTTCTCATCACAAGAAGAAACTTCTGTAGCTGGACGAAGACACGTATTAACCAGTCTTATTATGGTGATCATCTCACAGTATATACAAATATCCGGTCATCGCGGCGTATACCTGAGACTAATACGATGCTTTATGTCAATTATACCTCTGTGGTTTTGACCAACCCAGACAGCATATTAAAAAGCAGAGATGTTACTTTGCCACTAAAGGTCTGTCTAGCCAAGGCTCTGGATTTTCCAGCAGTCATGTATGGATGTGAGAGGTGGACTATAAAGAAAGCTGAGGGCCAAAGAATTGATGCTTTTGAACTGTGGTGTTGAAGACTCTTGAGAGTCCCTTGGACTGCAAGGAGATCCAACCAGTCCATCCTAAAGAAAATCAGTCCTGAATATTCATTGGAAGGACTGATGCTGAAGCTGAAACTCCAATCCTTTGGCCACCTGATGGGAAGAACTGACTCATTGGAAAAGACCCTGATGCTGGGAAAGATTGAAGGCAGGAGGAGAAGGGGACGACAGAGGATGAGATGGTTGGATGGCATCACTGACTCGATGGACATGAGTCTGAGTGAACTCTGGGAGTTGGTGAAGGACAGGGAGGCCTGGCAGGCTACAGTCCATGGGGTCACAGTCGGACAGGACTGAGCGACTGAACTGATACCTCTGTAGAGAAAAAGATACCATCACCCTGGACATTCCTTGCCCTCTCCTCACAGTCCGGAGGCAAGCAGTCTGATTTCCCCACCGTGGTTTATTTTGCCTGTTCTAGAACAGCTTGTAGATGGACTCACAGTGCGTTTTTGTTCAAGGCTTAGTTCTCTGACCGTCGCGCATGACTCCCCCACACCCTTGTGCGTGTTGGGAGTCCGTTCCTGGTTGTTGCCATGCAGTACCGCCTTGCACAAGGGGCAGCCCAGGCGTGTGTACCCAGTCACTGGCTTAGAGACACGTGGGTGTTTCCAGTTTGGGGCGAGTAAGGAGGGAGCTGCTGTGAACTTTCTTGCACAAGTGATTGTGTGGACATGTTTTCATTTCTCTTGAGCAAAGACTCAGGCATGACATTTACAGGTCATAGGTGAAGTGCATGTTTCGTTTTGGAAGGATCTGATACTGACCAGGGTTCTTGGCCTTCCCCCGTCAGTAGAAATTGACCAGAGGCCAGACAAGAAATCCAGGAGAGGCTTCACTGGGGCCCCTTGTGCGAACAAACAACAGACCCCCCTCCTGCCAACTTCCGGAGACGGGCGAGCTTGCTCCTCACGTGGGCTGAGCACAGGGGAGTGCCCGGGGGCAGGCGGAGGGGCGGCTTCGCCTGCCTGCCCGCCCCTCGGGTGGCTCTGTGGGCAGAGGGCACAGCAGGGCTGCCCTGCTCTCGCTCCTGAGAGCCTGTGCTTTAAATGACTTGACTCACTCCTTTATTTTGTCACTCAGCTTGGCTGTGCTGGGCCCTCACTGCCGTGTGGGCTTTCTCGGTTACGGCCCGCGGGGCTGCGCTCAGGGCGGCGTGCCGGCTTCTTGCCGCGGTGGCGTCTCTTTCGTGGCGCACGGGGTCAGGCTCTCAGCCTTCAGTAGCTGTGGTGCATGGGCTCAGCTGCTCTGCGGCATGTGGGATCTTCCCGGACCAGGGATCGAACCTGCGTCCCCTGCATCGGTGGGCGGACTCTTTACCGCTGAGCTTCAGGGAAGCCCCCAGCACCCTGCTTTTGCTTCTGGCTCTTCAGGAGCGGCGGTGGGGACTTCTTGGTGTCTCTTCCCTGGAACTTGCCCTAACTGCATCTGCATGCAGCTGTCTTCAGCCCCGTGTGCTTTCTTTGTATTTTGCTGCTGGCAGAGACCTCTGTCCGGGTGCAAGCGCTGCAGCGTGTCCCAGATTCCAGTCTGTCTCAGAGCCGCCAGACACTTTTTTCAAGCGAAAGGTGAAAGCGTTAGTCGCTCAACTGTGTCCGACTCTTTGGGGCCCCATGGACTGTATAGCCCGTCAGGCTCCGCTGTCCATGGGATTCTCCAGGCAAGAATCCTGGAGTGGGTTGCCATTTCCTCCTCCCGGGGGATCTTCCCGCCCCGGGGACAGAACCCGGGTCTCCCGCACTGCAGGGAGATTCTTACCTGTTTGGGTAGCTGTGCGGCTTACACTCTGACCAACACCTGGGGTCCCATTCATCCTGTGCCCTGCCTAGCACTGGGTGCTGTCGGTCCTTGAAATCTCAACCATTCTGGGGGACAGGCCTGTAGGTTTGGGACATGACAATGTCTGGAAGGTTCTAGGGGCAGAAGACGAGGCAGCTGGGATGGGCACGTGCTCTTGGGCGGCTCAAGGAAACAGCTGTTTGCTAACAAACGCAGTAGGACTGACCTTCTAACAACCTTGGGGTGCCCATGCTCAGGGGTCTGCCCCAGCTTCAGATCGGCTCCATCTGAGTCGAGGGACCCCCACATCATCCTGGTCCTGCCACTAACTTGGGGTGCCACCTTGAGACTTCCTTCTGACACATGAGGAGATAGACAATTGCCAAGGTTCCCCTCTGCTTTTAACTTCCATGAGATGAAGTCAGAGGTGGGGGGGTGCAGACTTGCCTCTCAGCAGGATTCTGGGGTTGGGGGGAGAGTCCAGGTGCCCTGCCCACCTCCACAGACACTCGTGGTCACCAGGCATGGATCACATCTCCTCTGACCGAGTGCTGAATAAATACTATTGAATGCCGATCTTTGGTACCAGCACTTCTTATATTATTGAAGTTGCAAATCTGGACACTTATATTTTACAAGGAGAAAACTAGGAAGTGTATTGTTGAACTTTATGGGGTAAATTTTGCTTCTAACTCACCAGGTGGCATTAATTTTATTTACTTTTTGTTGTTGTTGTTTTAGTTGCTAAGTCGTGTCCAACTCTTTTTTTTCTTTTTCTTTTTTTATTGAAGGATAATTGCTTTCCGGATTTTGTTTTTTTCTCTTTGCAAACCCAGCAATAGCCTACCAGGCTACTCTGTCCATGGGATTTCCCAGGCAAGAATACTGGAGGGGATTGCCGTTTCCTTCTCCAGGGGATCTGGACAAACTACATATTAAGCAATCTCCTCTTTTCCTAATGAAAGGATAAAAGTAAGAAGCTTCATTTTTGCTACTTTGAATATGCAAACTTTTAGGCAGGAATCATAGAATAAATAATCAGTGGCCTAATTATACTATTTATGACTGCAGTTGCACATTTAAAATTACATATTGTACAATATATTAATTTTAAATGCTTCTATTTTCCTACCCTCTCATTTTATGAAAATAAATTTTTTTCAAACTTTTCACATGCACTGCTGACTTCATCTTTGCTGTAAAGTTGTTTCTTAAGTCACCCAAAGCAGATTTCCAGAAACGTGCCATCTTTTAAAGGCTGTGTGAATAGCTCTTTCTGAGTGCATGCAGTGAGCTGTGACTAGAACACCTTCAAATGTTTTAGAAACTTCTATCTGGGGAGAGTTTGAACATGTATAAAAGAACAGAGAATAAACAATGACTGGTTTCATGAATTATTAATGGTCCGTTTTTATTTACCTGTCCTCCTCCATTTTGCAATAACAACTTTAATTTTATTATTTTAATTGAAAGGTCATTGATTTGCAATGCTGTGCCAATCTCTGCTGCACCGTGAAGTGACTCAGTTACACACGGGTATACATTCTTTAAAGTACCCACTTCCACTACCGTTTATCCCCGGAGATTGGATCCAGTTCCCTGGGCTGTGCAGATCCTCGTCGTCTCCCCATCCCGTAGCAGGACTTCGCACCTGCTAATCCCAATCCTCCCCCCGGCCTGGGGCACCCACAAGTCTGGTCTCTGTGCCTGTGAGCTTGTTTCCGCGAGCTTGTTTCCGCTTCGTCATTAGGGTCGTTCGTGCCACCCTTTAGGGTCCACATACGGGCAACATCATGCGGTGTTGGCCTTTCTCTGTCTTGCTTAGCGTAGTGATCTCCAGGCCCACCCCCGTGGCGAGCTCTTCCCTCTGGCCGTGCCCCGCTGAATAGGTGCGCCCTGGCTTCACCACTGCTCTGTCGACGACGCCTCCCCGTCTTGGATCCTGTACCTGGAGCCGTCATGGACACTGGCTGTGTGCATCTTGTTGAGCCGTGCTTTTCTCGGGATATATACCCAGCAGTGAGACTGCGCGCTCACGTGGCAGCTGTGGTTTTAGTTTTTGAGGAACCACACTGTTCTCCGTAGTGGCTGCACCGGTTTACATTCCCACCAACAGTGCAGGGGGGACCCCTTTCTCCACCCCCTCTCCAGCGTCTGACACTTGGAGACTCTTGAATGGTGGACATTCTGACCGTGTGAGGTGGTGCAGTAACTGTTTTAAACTGAGTCTCAAGCATCAGTCGCTTAATCCATCAGCATCATGACCTTTCCCGCATCGACTCGTAAGTGCTTTCCACGGCTAGCTCATGCGACTCAGGGTCCAGATTCCCACGCTGCATTTGGTTGAGGGGTCCTTAAATCTCTCAGCTTACGGATTCTCCCCTGCCTTTTCCGTCTTTTTCCTGGAGTGCACTTAGTGAGGACATCAGCTCTCTGGTCCCGCAGAGTTTCCCGCATCGTGTGCTTTGCTGAGTCTACCGTGTTCTTTAATCTCCTTCATGTCTGGTCAGCCGGTGTTTCGACCAAGAGGACTCGGATGGTCAGCCTGGTCCATTCTGTCCTCCACTGGCCAGTGGCCTTCTGGGTTCAGGAGCAGCGATGATCTTTGCCCAGATCCATCATGTGACAAGGAAGCAAAACAGCAAAGTTCTGATTCTGTCCTTTTCATTTGCTGGATTTTTTTTTTCCCCAAAGAAGATTTTTCTGTCTTTGATTTATGATTATTCTAGGGCAGAGTTCCTTAGATGTCTGATTTTTTTCCTTCATATTTACCAGTTTTCAGAATAATAATTAGTTTCTAAACATCCTCCAGAGATGACAAAGAAGATTTTTACCTTTCGTTTCCCTGTGAGCCTGTGGGTGGTGAGCTCCAGTTCCCTGCAGCCACTCTTTCTGATGATCAAACTGCCTCATTCTTGGCTTGTTCGAGCCCCTGTCAGTGTCCTCTTGAGTCCTTTTGACATCACCCTAGGAAAGACAGGTGCTTCAGGCTTATCTTCTGTATTTCCTGCCCCATATCTGGAATTAACTGTATTCCGTGGACCCTTGGTAGCCTCTTAGCAGGAAAGGCACTTAAAATCCACAAGCTGGGTGCTGGGGGTGCTCATAACTCCTGGGTCCATTGTTGTTTCTAGATGTTGTGGGGAAAGACTTTATTCTTTTGAAGAGTGTGCTGAGGTTATATTGGTATTTTTCGTTTAGTTGAAGGCTTACAGAGTTTTTCCTTAGATTGTTAGATTTTATATTGTTTCAGCAATAACAGCAAAAAGCTTGGTTCCTAGTGATATGTGTTGCCTACGTCTTATTTACTGTGTGTGCGTTTCAGAATCACGGTGTCAGCGCCCACAGCACGCGGCTACTGAAGACGCGCTAAGATTTGCTCGTGCTTGTTTGGTCTTTAGAGCACCTCCTGCTGGGGGTGCAAGTGACTGTTTCTAAGTCAAATCTCGAAACCCTCTGTGTGTCTAACTTCCATTCCTGTCCCTTCCAACTCATCCTGTGCCAGGGAACCAACTCATCCTGTGCCAGGGAACCAACTATTACGGCTGTGTCCCTGCTGCCTTTTGGGGAATGGGCTGGAGAGTTTTCGCTTTTCTTCTCACCTCCCTGTGAACAAGTCCTCCGCGTGCCCTAAGGCACAGCTCACCTGTGCCTGCCCTCTTTAAGCTGCGCCCATCTCCCCTGACGAGGCGCCTTTCAGGGCGCTCCCATTGTCCCTCTGCAGCCCCTTCTCGGCCACGTCTGTGTCTCATCGCTCACGAGTTCCGGGAGCCCGTGGGTCCTGCTCTGGCATGCTCGAGTCTCCCACAGCATGCGGGGGAGGGGAAGCAGGGGCTCCCCGCCAGCCGGACAGGGGCTGACGGGTCACAGATGCGGGTTGTCCGGGGAAGGGCCTGCCCAGCGAGAGCTTCATTTTAGGGGCCTGCATGATGCCCTGAGCCGTGTGAATATGCACTGATAGTGCACGGCATCAACCCGCTGGAACATCACGCATGAGGCGGCGGTGGTGTTCAGTTGCTCCGTCGTGTTCACTCCTTGTGACCCCGTGGACACAGCCCACCAGGCTCCTCTGTGCTCCACTTTCTCCTGGAGCTTGCTGAAACTCATGTCCATCGAGTCGGTGATGCCATCCAACGATCTCATCCTCTGTCATCCCCTTCTCCTCCCGCCTTGAATCTTGCCCAGCATCAGGGTCTTTTCAAGGAGTCAGTTCTTTGCATCAGGTGGCCAAAGTACTGGAGTTTCAGCTTCAGCACCAGTCATTCCAATGAATACTCAGGACTGATTTCCTTTAGGACCAACTGGCTTGATCTCCTTGCTGTCCATGGGGTATCATAATATTGTATCATTATAGAGGAGGTGAGCAGTACGTGGATCAGAAACCTGGTCTGTATGGAAAACGGCAGCTCCTCAGCATGTGCCAGCCGTGCACCGGGGTGGTGGGCCTTTCCAGGACCCCGAGAGCCCTGGTCTGGGCAGGAGTGGCCTCACTGAGACCGTAACACAGCACCCTCTCACCTTCCCACCGGGCCTCGCTTCCCTGAGAACCCAGGTTCACCGGGAATAGCTCTGCTTTCACCTGTTTCTCAAGCTGCCTCTGCTGGGAGGAACCCTTGGCAACCCCTGGCGTGAGCCCTGCCGTGCGCTTGGCGCTTACGCTTCGTTTGTCTGTTTGTCTGTTTTTAAAGAGTAAGTGCTTATTTTTCAATTATAAAGATGATACACGCTTATAACAGAAGATTGGGAAGTATTAAAAAACTAGCAAGGAGGAAAGAATTATCCGTGATTCCCCCGCCTGGATCCGCGCTTCCCCCGCCTGGATCCGCGCTGTTAGTGTCCTAGTGGATTTCCTTCCGTCGTTTTCCATGAATATTTACGTAGCAGGATTCTGGGTATGCTCTTTTCTCTTGCACTTTTAACTTAGAGTTGTAACATGAGTGCTTCTCTGTGATAGATACGTATTGAAGCTATTTACTACCTAGCTCTTGAACTCTTTACAAACATCAGTAAAATTAAATGTGTGTGCATTTTTCTGTTGACCACAGCCATAACTCAGGGCTTCCCTGGGGGCTCAGACAATAAAGAGTCCGCCTGCAATGCAGGAGACCTGGGCTCAACCTGGGTCGGAAAGATCCCCTGGAGAAGGAAATGGAAACCCATTCCAGTACTCTTGCCTGGAGAATTCCATGGACAGAGGAGCCTGGAGAGCTACGGTCCATGTGGTTGCAAAGAGTCGGACAGGACTGAGCAACACTTTCTTTCATAACCACAGCTAACTGTAACAAAGCAATCAGAGGGGACAGGAAGGTGTGATCTGGAGAGAAAAAGCTCCTTAAGCCCCCTGTCCTCAGTTACAGTCAGTCATCCTCATTGCTTTCTGTGCCTGTGTTAACATTTGTTTATTTATGTACACATGCAATTTTGAAAACCTTTTTATTTTGTATCGGGGTATAGCCGATTAACAATGTTGTCATAGCTGAAGAGCGAAGGGACTCAGCTATACATACACTTGTATCCATTCCCCCCAAACTCCCCTCCCGTCAGGCTCGCCCATAACACTGAGCAGAGTTCCCTGTGCTCTGCGGTAGGTCCCGTTGGTTACCCGTTTTAAACATAGCAGAGTGCACACAGGCACGTGTACGAGCTTTATTGCTTCATCAGAACACTGTGAAGTCGCCACAGAAGGCGAGGCTGCAGAATAAGCTGTGGACTCCTTCTGTGCCCAGCCTCAGCCCCTCCCCAGAGCGGTGACCGTGGGGGCTCGGGGTCTTCTGGCTCTTTCCCTGGGTGTCCTGCGGTTGGGTCTGGTCGTTTCCGCTCTGTTGCTGCAGGACAGAACCCAGTCCCGGGGAAGGAGGCGGTGCGACCTTCCATGTCGGCGCCACCTTCCCCATCAGCGCCACCTTCCATGTCGGTGCGACCTTCTGCATCGGTGTGACCCGTTACCGTGGTACTTTGCTTGACAAAGGGGCTTTGCAGATGGGATTAAGGTTGCTAATCAGTGGACCTTAAAATAAGGATGTTCTCCTGGGGTCGTCTGGGTGGGCCCTTAAAAGCAGAAGAGAGATGCAGAGAGATCAGAAGCACATGAGACCTGAGCTTAGAGGGGCCCCAGAGCAGGAAAGGGGTCCTTGGTCCTACAAGCACCAGGACCCGGAAGCTGCCAGCTTGCGGGGGCAGCTTCTTCCCCAGGGTCTCCAGGCGAGAGGAGCCCCCTGGCACCTTGATTTCTGCACGTGAGCGGCAAGCAGAAAACTCAGCCAACCTGCGCCAGGTTCTGACCCACAGAGCTGACGGCTAAGAAGTGGTGTTGAGTCGCCACATTTCTGACTGTCTGTTATTTGGCCAGAAGAAGAATCCAGAGGAGACCTGTGCGGCTGGCTCTTTGCAGAAAAGGTCTGCTGGCCCTGTAGCCGGCAGGCCCCATTTCTCTTTCTCACCCAGACTTCTCTTCACCTTCGCTTCTGGCTTCCCTGCTGGCTCAGTGGTGAAGAGTTTGCCTGCCAGAGCAGGAGACGTGGGTTCGATTCCTGGGTCGGGAAGATCTCCTAGAGAAGGCAATGGCAACTCATGTAGCATTCTTGCCTGGAGAATCCCGGGGACAGAGGAGCCAGGCGGGCTATGGTCCAGGGGGTCGCAGAGAGTCAGACACGCCTGAGTGACTAACGGCAGCGACGGCCTCTTCTGGTCGGTTATTTGGGCTTGTGCTTCCAGGCGCTGAACAGCATTCTCATTTTACTCCTTCCCGATTCTTCAGCTTCTCTCCAGCTCTCTGATCGTCACTCCAAACTTGAGGCTAGCTCTGCTTCCCACTCCAGCCCTGCCCACTCACCCCCTCATGGTTGTGTTAGGTTGGTTCTGGCAAAACAGATGATCAATACCCACATTTTCAGGGCTAGGAAGTACTGTTTGCAGCTGTGAAATTGCCAAAGTAATAATCGGTGATTCTGTTTTCTTTTCCTGAACGACTTTTGTTTTCCTTGGAGTCAATCGTTGTTTTTATATTCATATGCCTGGCTTTCCATGAACTTACAGTTAATTCAGTCCCGCACTCTTTACCCAGTGTCCGTACACACGCACAGTGAGGTCACAGGCACTGGACAGGGTCAGCCCGTCTTCCCCAGGGAGCAGCGCTGGGCCTTTCTGAGCCCTCGGATCTGGACGTCAGCCCGGTCCTGCAGCGCGTCTTCAACACTTTTGCCAATCCGCCCCCCACACCTACACTTTCCTGTAAGCCCAGAGCCTTCTCATTCTTGGTTGAGTCATTTGTTTGGGAACATCCTCCAGGAGTTTCTTGAGAGAGGATGTGTGGGACGTGAATCTTTTGAGAGTTTACTTTGGAAAATGTCTTCATTTTGCCCTCCCGCTTGATTGATAGTTTGGTTGAGGAGAGAAAGCTTCCAGGCAGAAAGTGATTTCTGAGCCAAATGGAGTAGGGTGCTGGCTGCCAGCTGTGTTCCAGGTTGCTCTGTAGACGTCCAGTGCTGGCTGGGGCACTGAATGATGCCTCTGTCCCCAGAGATTCACAGTCGTAACCCTGGGGCCTGTGAGCGCGGCGCTGCACAGGACGAAAGGGGCCCTTCAGGGGGGACTGTACTAAGGATGTTGGAACAGGGGGATCTCCTGTGGGTTGAATGGAATCCCAGGGGTCCTTATAGGGAGGCAGAGGGTCAGCGTTGTAGGAGCTGTGGGAATTTAAGTAGAGTTGGGGGTGGTTGGCAGGGGAAGGGGAAAAGAGAGACTTGGAAACGCTGGCTTTGAAGCTAGAGGGGCCACAAGTCAAACAGCGTGGTGACCCCCAGAAGCTGGAAAAGGCAGAGAAACAGACGGGAGGGACCGTCAGAGTCTCCAAAAGAGAGCCAGCTGAGCCGACACCTTGACTTCAGCCCTGTAAGGCCCGTGCGGCATTCCTGATCACAGACGCTGCCGGTGCTGTTGTCAGCTGTTGGATTTGTGGTTGTTATTTACAGTCGTGATGAGAGACGAATACGAGGCCAGCGATCCATCTGATTCCTGGCCTCTCCTTCTCGGTTGTTCCCGGCCCCTGAAAGCCTAGGCGTCTTTTCTGCCTCCAGTGTCTTGAGGGTCCGTGACTGCGTGCCTCGGTGAGCACTTGGTGGTCTTCGAGGCAGGGCAACCCATCTTCTGGGGAGGTTTTTAGACCCCCTCCCTTATCTGTACCCACCCACCCTTTATTTGATTCTTTTTTCTCTGAAACTCTCCTGACTTGAATCCTGAACTTTGTGGACCAGCCCTTAAATTTTCTTAATTTTTCTCCTTTATTTTCCAACTCTTTATCTTATTTTCAAGTTTCCGTTCTTACTTTCATTTTCTAAACCTTCTACTGAGCTTTTTCCATTTCCACTGTCATGATCTTAATTACCAAAATTATTTTTTGTTCTCTGAATGCTAATTTTTATTGCAGCCTGTCTGTTTCATGATCACAATATAATCTTTTTGAGGATATTAATAATCTTTGGAGTCGCAAAGAGTTGGACGCGACTGAACTGACCTGAACTGAATAATCTGTCTTAAGCTTTCTTCTCTTGCAAAATTCCCGTTTTCTCCAAGTCGCCGTTCTGTCCCCATGTTGGTACATCTTCATTTCGGTCCCTGTCTTTCTGGTCAGAACCTTCCCTCTGATGTCTGCTGACCCTTGGTCTCTTAATATCCAAGAATGGAACGCTAAATGTCGACTGGAAACCAAAGGGGTGAGTTTGAACTTTGGTGCAGGGTGGTGTGGCCGGCTCATTTAGTTGGGACATCCTGATGCGATTCCTCAAATTCCATCTGGAAAAATCCTCCAGTCTCCTGCCTCAAGGGGAAGACTTCTGGAGACTGAGCTGGGGAGAGGTCTGGGGTTTTCACCATCCAGAATACACATATCTTCTTGCTTTTTCAGTATCACAACACTGACCTCAACTGTGCCTCAAGTCCCCCAGTCCAGAGACTCACTTTCATATCCCCCTGAGTAAATCTCTCATCTGCTGCTAGGCTGGGGGAGGGGCGGCCACCAGTGATGCGGAGTGGGAAGGGGTCCTCAAGAGACCCCAAGTCTGTGAGCTTGGGGCTCTGCGGGGCTCTGGTTGGTGCTCCAGCTTCCAACCCGGCCGTGCACTCCCCTCCTCTCCCACCACCTCTGTGGGCAGATCACGTCTTTCAAGCAGCCCTTGTGTTTATCTAAAAGGGTTTTGGGGGCAAAAGAGATGTGTGGGTTCACTGCTATGTCCACCTGGCACACCTAACACGCCTGGCACCGCAAGGGGACACTTTGTTAAACGTCTTGTTTCTCACACAAGAAAATTCTTTACAATGATCATCATGAAATAATAATGAAGAAGGAGAACGTCTGAAGGAGACAGACTGATCCTCTTCCGTTGAGCTTTGTACACAAAATCATGGGCGCGAATAAAAACACGCAGCAGCACACGTCTGCAAAGGAACAGGCAACGGATTACAGCTTTAATTACGCTTCTTTTCCAGAGGGGATCTGCCCGGCATTCACGTTTGATTTCACAGTTTTAAATTTCCAACAGAAGTAGGAACCCCAAATCATCACGTAAATCAACAGAAATTTAAAAAAAGAAAAGAATTAACTGATCTGAAGTAATTCATGTTCCCTCTCTTCCTCTGTGAATCAGTGTGCCCTTATTTTTTTATGTTGAATCTGCTATTTGAAAACGGGAACATCCAGTGTCCCCACGAGACACAGGCTGGAGACAGGAGCCCAGAGAGAGGAAGGACGAGCGCAGACACAATGAGAGCGCACGACGGGCCTCCTGCGCGGGCGCCGGCTGTGCGTCCCGGATTCCCCACGTTAGCTGGGCAAACCGCCCCCCACCGTGCCCTTAGGACGCGTGTTCCATCCTGGAAGCTTCTACATTGTTTTTAATGTGAAGTCTATTGGATGCCTACTGCGCTCCAGGAACAGCTGGGAGCGTTCGTCTCTTTTCTTCTGATACACATTCTTTTTTTAAAACTTTTTATTTTGTGTTGGGATGTAACCGGTGAACAATGTTGTGAGAGTTTCAGGTGAGCAGCAGAGGGAGTCAGCCACGCATACCCGTGCTCCCCCGAGCTCCCCTCCCACCCAGGCTGCCACGTAGCGCCGAGCGGCGGCCCCTGCGCTCTGCTGTGGGTCCCTGGGGCTTGTCCATCTTAAACACAGCAGAGGGCACGCGTCCGTCCCAGACTCCCTGACCCTCCCTTCCCGCCTCCCGCCCCTCAGCCCAGGCCCGTCAGTTCTCTAGGGCTGGAGCCCCCTGTCCTGACGCGCATCCTTAACCGCGCCCTCTTCCAGGCCGTCCAGGCCAGCTTCCCTGCTGCCCGCCAGGCAGTTCCCTTTCAGCCGCGCCCCGGAACCACTGCCGCGGCAAGACCTGCTCTAAGGAAACTGAGTCACTCCACCTTCCAGCTGCTTGAGAGCAAAGCATTTCTCCAAGCGCCTGGGAAAATGGGGGAGGGGTTCCAAACGTCCCCAGACGCCTTGGCACTCCTCGGTTCTACCCTTCCCCCCGCAGCCAGAATCCCCAACTTGTTAATGAGCTTCTGTTCTCAGGCTTAACGTGTCAGCTGCGGCTTGATGGGCTTTGATCTTGTGTGGAATTCATGTCTGTACGAATATATGTGGCAAGACAGTCATCCCCTTTCCTGCCCCAGCTGGTGGCCTGGTTTCATGTGTTGTTATCAGTGGCAACCCGATGAAGCCCCAGAGGGTGGGGAGAAGCCCTGTGTCCATCCGGCTTCACCCACTGTCCACTGACCGCGCTGGGCCCGCCCTGCGCCAGGGACCGGGGTGTTAGGGGCCGAATGCTTGAGTCTCCGCAGATCCGTGTCTTAGAGCCTAACTGCCAGGGCGACGGGGCTAGGAGGTGGGGCCTTTAGGAGGTGATTAGCTGATGAGCGTGGGGCGCCCCTGGGTGGGGTTAGTGCCCCAGGGGGAACCCCAGAGGCAAGTCCGTGCTCTTTCTACCTCTGGCAGCACAGGACGTTAGCATCTGCAACCCAGAAAAGGGCTCTCCCCCCACTAACCTCAGCCTCGCAGCTTCCAGCTGCTGCTGCTGCTAAGTCGCTTCAGTCGTGTCCGACTCTGTGCAACCCCATAGACGGAAGCCCACCAGGCTCCCCCATCCCTGGGGTTCTCCAGGCAAGAACACTGGAGTGGGTTGCCATTTCCTTCTCCAATGCATGAAAGTGAAATGTGAAACTGAAGTCACTCAGTTGTGTCCCACTCTTCACAACCCCATGGACCACAGCCTACCAGGCTCCCCCGTCCATGGGATTTTCCAGGCAAGTGTACTGGAGTGGGGTGCCATTGCCTTCTCTGGCAGCCTCCAGAGATGCAAGAAATAAGTTTCTGTTGCTTCTTAGCCACCTATCCTGTAGTTACTCTGTTGTGGCAGCCTTAATGGACTGACACAACTTGCTTTTTTTTAATGTAAATATTTTATTATTTTTTATGTTGTTGTGGATATAAGCAATAGGTCAGTAGAATCCGAATTTCTCTTCACCATTTTTTTTTATATGATTCAGAATTGATTCCTTCACAGCACCCTATTTTTCTTCTCCAACTTTTACTTGAAAATTTTCAAAGCCACCCACAACGTTAAAAGAACAGCAGAGTGAAAAATTACACAGCTTGTCCCAACTCGCTGAATGCTAACATTTTGCCAGGTTTTGTCTTACATTTTCTGTCTTTCTCCACATATACTTACAGACCCACACTCACATGTTAAAAGTCATTTGAAAGTAGATTTCAGTCACCATGATACTGCACCTTTAAATAAATCTACATTTATTTGCTAAGAGAAAGCGCATTCCCCTACTAAACCAACACAACAGTCTCTTGGTCAACAAATTTTACATGGAGACGCATTATTACTTATTCTGTAGTTTATGTTCAGTTCTCCCCAACTGCTCCAACAGTATCCTTTACGGGGTTTTGTGATTTATTTATTAAGATCCATTCCGATGTTTCTGTTCATTCCTTATACTTCTTCACCTCCTTTAAGCAGGAGTAATTTCCTCTCCTGTGTGTGCACACTAGCATGCGCTCTGTAACGCTGATACTTTTGCGTACAGGCCAGTTGCTTCCTCAGATATCCCTCTACCTAGCTTTGTCTGCGTTTCTTTATGATTAACCTCAGATCACGCGTTTTTGGAAGGAACGCGGTATAGCTGATGCTGCTGTCCCTGGCGCGACGCAGGGCATGACGTCACAGGATGTCATTCTGTCCCTTTGTCGTGTCTATTAGGATTCATCACCTGGCTCACGCATCCCTAAAACCGCGTCCTTGACTCTTCACAAGAAACCAGGTTTGTAAATCCTTTCTTGGAGCGCGGTTTCCGGTGCCGCAGTGCGGCCTCTGCTTACCACTGCCGAATAGAAGTGCAGAGACAGAGTTTGGGTGGAACCGGAGCTTTTATTGCTTTGCCAGGCACAGGGGCCCACAGTGGGCTCGTGCCCTCGGGACTGTGGGTCCCACCTGGAGGGGGTGGCGAGGAGCTTTATGGGGCTCGAGGAGCAGGGTGTGGTCAGCCAGTGGACAGTTCTCGGATGGGTTGCCATCAAGGTGACATTCTGAGCATCTTAACTTTCCGGTCTCAATGCCTGGGGTCCGCATGCTTGCCATCAGTGGCTTCCATCTGGAGGGGGGTCTGCTTCCTGAAACCCAGCTTAGGAACATGCGCCAGGACTTTATCTGCGTCTTTTAGGGAACCAGGAGTTTGACGATTCTGCTATGTGGCAGAATTATAGTCTAAATGGTCACCAGTTTCTCAGCGCAACAGCTAATCTTTGCTTATTGCTGTTGTTAAGTCGCTAAGCTGTGTCTGACTCTTGGCGGCCCTGTGGGCCGCAGCACGCCAGGCTGCTCTGTCCTCCACTGTCTCCCAGAGTTTGCTCACACTCATGTCCATTGAGTCAGGGATGCTGTCTAATCTTCTCATTCTCTGCTGCCTGCAGCGGTAGGGGTGGATAGGGCGAGCGTGGAGCGGGAGCTGTCGCTTCAGCCATGGATAGACGGGGTGCAGGGGTGGGGGTGAGCCTTGCTGGACCACGTGGACGGGGGCCATTAAGTTTGCATTTTGAAAAGGTCTCTATTCACAGAGAGTTTGGGAAGGTAGTTCAGAGAATTCCCATGTGCTCCCTCTGTTCGCCCTCTCATTATCATCTCACAGGAGAAATAGCGCGTTTGTCGCAATGTATCCGTGACGCTCTACCAACTCAAGCGCATCCTTGATTCTGCGGGTCTTGGTGTCTCTCCAGGGCTCTTCTGGACCACAACACGTTCAGTCAGCTCCCCGTGTGACAGCTCCTCAGACGGTCCTTGAACACAACCTCCATCTGGTCTTGAAATGTGTGTCTGTAGGTACTGGGTCTTCATCGCCGTCTCTAGCTGTGGCGAGCAGGGGCCCCTCCCCAGGTGGGGAGCGACGGCTTCCCGGGGGCGGCTTCTCTTCTTCCGGAGCGTGGTCTCTAGGGCCCAAGGGCTTCAGGAGTGCTGGGCACAGGCCGAGTCCACACGTGGACTCTTCCCAGACCAGGGATGGAACCCGTGTCCACTGGACCACCAGAAAGTTCTAAAAAACCCCACAAGCTTTCTTCTTAAAGCCACTGTTATTTAGGGACGTTTTTATGACGACAGCTGAACGCACGTCCACACTGACCCGCAGGCCGCCCCCAGCTCCCCCGCCCCCGCTCTCCTTGCCCCGTCTGCGCCGCAGGCCCTAAGGACCCTCAGACCCCCGCGTGCACGCTTTCGCCTTCCTTTGCATTGCGTGCGTGCTGCTTCCTCAGCTCTTCATCCACCGGGCACCCTCCTCCTCACCGTACGATGCTCCGCTCAGATACCCTCTCCTCCACGAGCCCCCGGACCCTGTCTTCCTCCAGGCAGGGGCCATCATCTCCCTTCTTCAAGCCCACAGGAACGTGTTCAAACCTCTGTTGCGCTCACCTCGTGGAGCCCTAATTATCGGCTCACACGTGGACCTCTTGAACCTACACTGTGGCTTTCTGAAGTCAGGGGCTGTATTTGATTCATTTTTGTGTCCCCAAAACCAAATTTGCAAGAGGCACTTCAGGATCTTTGGTGAAAGGATGAATGAACTCAGATGAGGTAATTACATATAGGCCCATAAATCCTCATCTTAAAAGACTTGTTTCCTTTCTGACTAAGACATCGCTTGTGAATAGCACACCCGTCCCTCCTACAGAAATGCATTGAGCTTCAGGACATAATTCATAAACCGGGGACCAAACGCACACTGCCTGAAAGCCAACAGCGCTGATTCATCAGGCCTCCTTTGCTGAGCAACTCTGCAAATGGGCTCCCCGCCCTGGGGCTGGGGTGGCTGCAGAATGGTAAATCAGCACCCTGCCTCCTTTCAGCTCAGAGCTGGGTTTTCCGGGCTGCAGTACTAGCAGTTTCCAGAAGGTGCTGGGGCGTGCTCAGCGCTCTTTCCTGCCCTGGAACGCAGTGGAGTTCAGGGTTTTTTCAGGCAAGCGGCTCCCTGCCAGCGGGCGTGGTCGTCGGCTCTGCTTTCCTCCCGCCCCGAGCGGCACAGCCACACTAACGAGTCTGCAGGTGCGTCTGCTGCTACTTTTGCACTAAGGCTAATACTGGGGTGAAAGTGTGTTTTCCCTCTCTAGAAATGGAGCTTTAGCATTTTCTAGGCTTCAGTGTGCCCCATTTCTAGGCTTCATGAGATGTCTGAATGGCATCACTGACTCGATGGACGCGAGTCTGCGTGAACTCCGGGAGTTGGGGATGGACAGGGAGGCCTGGCGTGCTGCGATTCATGGGGTCGCAGAGAGTTGGCCACGACTGAGCGACTGAACTGAACCGAGTGTGCCCCATGTGTGACAGTCTTGGAGCTGTCCTGTATGAGTGACACAGCCAGTGATAAACTCTCCTGCCACAGTGTTCTGAAATCTTGCCTGGCTTTTATTTGTGCAGAGATTTATCTTAAATATCCTTAGTTTGTGAAGTTGTAAAATTATTTGCTCTTGTTCAGTTCCTAACTTGTGTACAACTCTTCATGAACCCATGGGCTGCAGCATGCCTGGTCTCCCTGTTCCTCACCATCCCCCGGAGTTTGCCCAAGTTCATGTTGGTTGAGTCGGTGATGCCATCCAACCATCTCATCCTCTGCTGCCCTCTTCTCCTTCTGCCTTCAATCTTTCTCAGCACCAGGGTCTTTTCCAATGAGTTGGCTGTTTGCATTACCTAAAATGATACTCTGAAACAATCAGTTCATTTCAGTTCAGCTCAGTCACTCAGTCTTGCCCGACTCTTTGTGACCCCATGGACTGCAGCACTCCAGGCTTCCCTGTCCATTACTAACTCCCGGGGTTTACTCAAACTCATATCCATCGAGTCAGTGATGCCATCCAACCAGCTCATCCTCTGTCGCCCCCTTCTCCTCCCGCCTTCAATCTTTCCCAGCATCATGGTCTTTTCCAATGAGTCAGTTCTTCGCATCAGGTGGCCAAAGTATTGGAGCTTCAATTTCAGTCCTTCCAATGAATATTCAGGACTGATTTTCTTTAGGATGGACTGGTTGGATCTTCTTGCAGTCCAAGGGACTCTCAAGAGTCTTCTTCAACACCACAGTTCAAAAGCATCAATTCTTTGGCACTCAGCTTTTTTTATCCAAATCTCACAGCCATAACGTGACTACTGGAAAAACATAGCTTTGACTAGACAGACCTTTGTTGACAAAGTAATGTCACTGGTTTTTAATATGCTGTCTAGGTTTGTCATAGCTTTTCTTCCAAGGAGCAAGCATCTTTTCATTTCATGGCTGCAATCACCATCTGCCGTGAGTTTGGAGTCCAAGAAAATAAAATCTGCCACTATTTCCGTTGTTTCTCCATCTATTTGCCATGAAGTGATGGAACTGGATCCCATGATCTTAGCTTTTTGAATGTTGAATTTTAGGCCAGCTTTTTTACCCTCCTCTTTCACTTTCAACAAGAGGCTCTTTACTTCTTATTTGCTTTTTTCCATAAGGGTGGTATTATCTGCATATCTGAGGTTATTGATATTTCTCCCAGCAATCTTGATTCTAGCTTGTCCGGCAATTTGCATGATATACTCTGCATATAAGTTAAATAAGCAGGGTGACAATATACAGCCTTGATGTACTCCTTTCCGGAT
This sequence comes from Connochaetes taurinus, assembly GCA_006408615.1. Taxonomy (NCBI): domain Eukaryota; kingdom Metazoa; phylum Chordata; class Mammalia; order Artiodactyla; family Bovidae; genus Connochaetes; species Connochaetes taurinus. The sequence goes on from SJXO01001830.1 coordinate 158,401, forward strand.
TTGGAACCAGTCAGGTGGTCTGGTATTCCCATCTCTTGAAGAATTTTCTACAGTTTGTGGTGATCCACACAGTCAAAGCCTTTGGCATAGTCAATAAAGCAGAAGTAGATGTCTCTCCGGAACTCTCTTGCTTTTTTCTGTGATTCAGTGGATTTTGTCAATCTGATCTCTGGTTCCTCTGCCTTTTCTAAATCTAGTTTGTACACCTGGAAGTTCTTGGTTCACGTACTATTGACGCCTAGCTTGGAGAATTTTGAGCATTACTTTGCTAGTGAATGAGATGAGTGCAATTGTGTGGTACTTTGAACATTCTTTGGCATTGCCCTTCTTTGGGATTGGAGTGCAAACTGACCTTTTGCAGTCCTGTGGCCACTGCTGAGTTTTCCAAATTTGCTGGCATATTGAGTGCAGCACTTTCACAGCATCATTTTCAGGATTTGAAAGAGCTTAACTGGAATTCCTCTGAAACTATGCTACTGCCCAACTTTACGCATTACACTGGGATTTTGAAATTGCATTGAGAGCATGGCTTGCGTTCTCTGAGTGTGCAGTGAGGAGATGTATAGAACACACATACGTTGACGCGCTAATTTCTTCATTTTCTGTCTCCGTCACACAGAATCTAGGCTCCAGCAAGAGCCCCTGTGTGTTCTATTCTGGCGGTGTCCCCTCGCTGGCGCTTAGGAAGTGGTCAGTAATTCTGCGGAATGACTTAGGTAGGTCGCGTCTGTCCTTACACAGATGTCTTTGCTGCCCTGAGCGGGACCCGCCTGCCGGGGCCGGGGGCGGAGGCCGGTCCTCAGTGCCTGCCCCTCCTGTCCTCACGGCTGAGGACACTCCTTTCCTGCTCGGGCATCTGCGCCTCTCTGGCCGCCGGCTCTCCCCCACATCTCCCGAGGGCGATCGTTTGCCTGTTTTTCTTTCCCCTTCTTCCAGGTGTTCTTTCAGGGTGATTAGATTAATTTATCCGTTAAATGGGCTCTTCAAAATGCAGTGCCTCTTCTGGAAAAGAATGAAGGCTCTTTTCAGAAGATGGTGTTTTACAAACACGTTTTAAGACCTAACCAAGAAGGGCAAATCAGGTTGGGGCTTAGTTACGCAGATGCGGAAGGGTGCTCACGTCCTGTGTGGCACTGGGGGTCAGGGATTGCGAGAGACACTGGGGGCGGAGGAGTCGGATGCGGTGACCACAGGGTCCCGCTCACCGCTGGCTGCCCTGCCTGCCTGCGCGCCAGGTGCCCTGCTAGACGCCAGGACAAGACAAAGTCCATGCTCTCCTGGGGTGTTCATCCTACACGGAAACGCGACGAAAATCACAAATGCAAACCACATATGGAAGTTAAAATGTCTCGTAGACACATCGGCAAAGTATTATTAGAAGAAGTAAATGAAATTAATTTCAGTACTGCACTGTGGGTAACCCAGTATCTGGAGTTAATCCAGAACATGCTGTTTCAACATGTAATCAGCATGAGGATTACTGGTGAGATCCTTTGCCTTCCCTTTTGATGCTCAGTCTTCGGAATCCAGTGTGCATTTGGCCTTTGCTGTTGTTTAGCTGCTCAGTTGTGTCCAACCCTTTGTGACCCCATGGACTGCAGCGCGCCGGGCTTGCCTGTTCTTCACTGGCTCCCGGAGTTTGCTCAGCTTCATGTCCATCGAGTCGGTGATGCCATCCAACCGTCTCGTCCTCTGTTGTCCCCTTGTCCTCTTGTTTTCAATCTTTCCCAGCATCAGGGTCTTTGCCAATGAGTCAGTGCTTTGCATGGAGTGGCCAAAGGATTGGAGCTTCAGCTTCAGTCCTTCCAGTGAGCACTGAGGGTTGACGCCTGCAGAACTCCTCCGTTCAGGCTGATTGTGCCCCAAGCGTGGCGCGTGGCTGCCAGGCTTGACAATAAACCAGTGAAGAAACAGGTTTAACATGCACTGAGTCCGTTTATAAATAATGTAACTTCGGTATTGAGTGTCGTGAGCCACCAGGAAGGGCTCGGAATAGGGAGTCGTGAAGGAACCTGAAAGGACTCAGGCGAGAAGGGAGAGGGGCTGCTTGGTGGGGGGAGGGGGCTGTCTGGAGCTGACCCCCGGGCAGAACTGGAGGGGCGAGGGCCAGTCCTCCTGAGGCTGCACACGGGGTCTCTGGTGCAGCAACGGCCCTGAGGGGGGTACACGGGGTGTGTTCAAGGTGTGAGGTGGATGGGGGCAGCGGACAGGTGAGAATGGGGGGTGGACTCTGAGCCCTCGGCAGTGGGGCTGGACACCACGGGCCTCAAGGGCCAGGCGAGGGGCTGGTTTCTGCAGGAGGCGGATCCATGCCCCCGTTTCCTAGGTGCTCAGCCCTCTGCCGTGTCAGAGGAAGCTGTCTGGGATGTCGACCCTTAAATGCAGCCGTTAGCGTGTCTTGCTGTCAGTGTCCCTGGTGTACGTATGGTGACTGCTGCGAATCCTGTGCCTGGATGCGGGGACACCGTCTCTGGAGTCCGAGGGGGTCAGGTGCCAACGCCCCTGTGAGAAGGCATTTCGTCCCTGCAGGTGTCAAAAGCCACCAGCACGGCCTTTGAATGTATGTATCCCACGCGTGTCGTGGCCGTGCTTTCGAAGGGTTATGGGTGCACGACGGCCTTTCTCTAGGACCAGATGTTTGGAGGGGGTTTCCTTCCCTTAGATGGAGGGAGCCAGCCCTGCTCCGTCCTGGGGGTCAGGTTGAGCCGCATGCTCTGAACGTGCAGAGGCGTCAGGGGTCCTGGGGGCTGGACCATGAGTCCCCACGAGGCTGACCCTTCGCTCTCCCTGCGGCCTGCCATCTCTTCAATCGTGTCCAACTCCTTGCGACCCCATGGACTGTAGCCCGCCAGGCTCCTCTGTCCATGGGATTCTCCAGGCAAGAATACTGGAGTGGGTGGCCATGCCCTCCTCCAGGGGATCTTCCCGACCTGGGGCCCGAACCTGCGTCTCTTACATCTCCTGCATTGGCAGGCAGATTCTTTACCACTAGCGCCACGTGGAAGCCCCCTCCAGAACCCCCCGCCCCTGGTATTTGTCGTTACCCTCCCCTTTCCCAGCCCCGCCTCGGCAGGCCCAGAGGCTCCTACTCTGTCCATGGGATTCTCCAGGCAAGAATACTGGAGTGGGTGGCCATGCCCTCCTCCAGGGGATCTTCCCGACCTGGGGCCCGAACCCGCGTCTCTTATATCTCCTGCATTGGCAGGCAGATTCTTTACCACTAGCGCCACGTGGAAGCCCCCTCCAGAACCCCCCGCCCCTGGTATTTGTCGTTACCCTCCCCTTTCCCAGCCCCGCCTCGGCAGGCCCAGAGGCTCCTTCTCTGGGGTTGGAGGCCAGTTGTGACCCTTGGGAAGTCAGCCAAGTCAAGCTTGTCGCTCTCGGAGAGTGATTTAAGATCTCACTGGGCCGTGCGCACCCCTGTTCCTATTACAACAGGTGTGGGAATGCTGGCTTTGTGAAAATGGCCCCTTTGAACCGCATTAGAGAAGCTCTAAGTGTTACTCTTCCCATAATAGCCTGGCCTGACCGGGGGCCCCCTTCCTACCCAGACCGCAAGCTCCCAGGTCTGACGTGGCTGTGTTTCTCCAGCTCAGCACCCCGCGGGGGCTGTGGGGATGATGGTTAATTTCCCCACAAGCCCAGGAGCATTTTCACTTAGAGAGAAAGCCGTGTGTCATCTCCGATGGTTCTGACCTTGGTCCTCATGGTCTGCCTGAGGCGCAGGGGTGTCCGGGAAGTGTTTGGCGGGTACCGTGGGCTGGAGTGCAGGCAACCTCCGCAGAAACGTGTCTGTAAGACCCCCCGCGCCTCCCAGCTGCGCGGCGGGCGAGCCTGGTGGTCCAAAAGGCACAGCACCCGTAAGTGTCCTCACAGGGGCCCTCTGCCTTCAGTTCCCTTGCCGAGGAGTTGAAATCGCAGCCTCTGAGAGCCGGGAGGGACCTCAGGATCCTGGTTTTCCGGTGGCTCTGTTTTTTAACGCCTGGATCCCTGACCCATTTGGCATTTGTTCTCAGGTAAGGTATGAGCTGTACACCTAATGTTACTTTCTCCCAGATAACTAGTCTCTTGTTTGTTATCAAGATCATCTTGCCCCCAGTGACTTGAGCTGCCACCTCTATCAATTGCCAAACTCCTCTCTCTGCCCAGGGCTATTTTTGGATTCCATGGGTTCCTCTCACATATCTATGCCAGTACCATGCTGGGTGAAAAGGCGGCTTCGGCGTCTGGCCAGGCCTTCTTGCCTCTCAGATATTAAATTCAATTCTTGCATTTTTAAGCTTAAGAGCTTTGAAGTGAAGTGAAGTTGCTCAGTTGTGTCTGACTCTTCGCGACCACATGGCCCGTAGCCTACCACGCTCCTCCGTCCATGGGAATTTCCAGGCGAGAATACTGGAGTGAGTTGCCATTTCCTTCTCCAGGGGGCCTTCCCAGGAGCTTTAGTATTAGCATATTACTGGCTGGGGGATTTTTGCAGAAACTAACACCTGTGACTGGTGATTTGTTGTATGAGTGAGTGTCGAAACACTCTGTCCGTAACATTCAGGCAACAGGAGATTCATTAACACGCCTCTGGTTAAGTTGTTAATAATCTAACTTCACAAGGAAGTGAAGTGAAGTGAAGTGGTCGCTCAGTCGTGTCCGACTCTTTGCGACCCCGTGGACTGTAGCCCACCAGGCTCCTCCATCCATGGGATTCTCCCGGCAAGAATACTGGAGTGGGTGGCCACTTCCTTCTCCAGGGGATCTTCCCGATCCAGGGATCGAACCCAGGTCTCCCGAATTGCAGGCAGACGCTTTACCCTCTGCCAGCAGGGAAGCCCTCGTCCACACTGTTGACTCGGAATTGCCTAACAAAGCAGATACGATCTCACCAAGCCTTCTTCGGCTAAGCAACGGCAATGGTGCTAATTTTCAAGCCTGTCTTACAGTCAGAAAAACCCACAAAACCCTCTGTTTTCCACCTGCGATGTTCCTCAGAGCCGCCTAAGGAATGTCTTCAAGTAGAGGGGCTGACACTCCCTCCCCGTCCAAGGTTGTGGGCGAGGTCAGAGAGGGGGCCGTCCTGGGGGCCCTCCACCCCTCTGGTCAAGACCCAGAGTGTGAGCAGCTCAGATGGATGAGTCAGACCGTGGGGCCGGCTCAGCAGTGGGGTCTCCCCCCCGCGAGGGACGGCATTTCCCCAGGAAGCCGAGGACAGCGCCCCCTCTCCGCCCGGGAGCAGGGCGTCCGCCTGCAGCCCGCAGACAGGAATGGCCTGGTGGCCGGGGCTCCTGCGGGTCGGAGGCTCGGACACCGTGGAGCGGGCCCCACAGGGGCGAGGACGGCGCCTGCAGGCGCCCCGTTGGTCCTCATCCACATGCTTGCTCTGGCCTTCCCGAGCGGGGGCTGGGCTCCCCTGGGACTCCGCTCGTTTCACGCTACTTGGCGTGCGCTCTTCTTTCCTCCTTCAGTTACATGCGTCTTCTTTATCTGATCGCTCCTCTTCGTTTCAGTTGTTTTTCTCGCTTACCATTTTCTGCATCTCCACATCCCCGTCCCCGTTCTCCTTCCAAGCACATGCGCCTTCTCTCTCCTGGATGCGGCTCGTGACTGTGCCGTATTCAGGCTGCCTGTGTTTTCGAGTACACAGGGATGGAAGTGTGTGACATGAAGCGCTCAGCAGGCACACCTGTTCCTTTGAGGGTGTCTGGCCATTGCTTTGCGATCGGATGACTTTTCAGGGTGCGTCCACACTGCCCCAGCAATGGCCACTCAGGGCTCATGACGGCTGCCCCCAAAGGACCGTGCTGCCCCCCTGGAGCTGTGTGAGAACGGGACCAGGAGGTGCTGGCCAGGCCTGCAAGGCCGTCCGCTCCCCCCGGCCGGGGGCAGCTCTCCACAGCCCCTTCCTGACTGCAGCCTTCCCTCGTTGCCCCCGCAGGCTCACACGGGCTTGTACAGAGCCGCGTGTCAATACTGTCTGACTGTGCGTTTCTCTGGTCGCTGAGTATCTCCTCAACGCACGTTCTAGTCTTCGGCGTTCTGTTTCTCTTATAAATTCCCCATCTATATTCTTTGCCCATTTTTTCCCTTTGGGGTCAGTTGACTTTTTCTTGTTGATTTTCAAGAGTTCCTGTACCTTTGATAAATGAACCCCTGATTTGTCTTTAGTAAACAGCTCCACCTCTTCCTTGTCCTTCCCTGTTTATCCTTGGCATCCTTTGCTGAAAGGAAATCCTGAGTTTTGACGTAATCAAGTTCCTGTTCTGGTCTGGTTTTCCTTTCTTCGTCTCACGGTCTCTGTGTGTGTTTACTTGCATCTGTTTCTCTGCCTGAGCCGGGTCTCCGTGTCTGCTCTGGCTGCTCTCTGGCTGTGCGTCGCTGGGGGCTTCTCTTGGCTGAGGCCTGAGGGCCTCTCGTCGCGGGGGCTTCCCTTCTCGTGCAGAGCGGTTCTGGCGTCTGGGCTTCAGGGCCTCGGCTCCCAGGCTCCAGAGTGCTGACTGCATAGTGACGGCGTGTGGGCTCAGCTGACCCACGGCATGCTGGCTCGCCCCAGACCAGGGACCAGAACTCTGCCTCCTGCGTTGGCAGGCCGAGGCTTTGTCGCTGAGCTAAAGCCAAGTCCCTTGATCTGTGGCTTTTTGAAATCTAAGACGTCTTCTCTCCACCTGGTAACAAAGACATTCTGCAGCACCTTTTAAAGTCTGTCTTTTACCTTTGGATCTATAAAATTGTGAGGCATTAGGTAGAAATTCATCTTTATTTTCCCAACAGTTCAGTTCAGTTCAGTTCAGTCGCCCAGTCATGTCCAACTCTTTGCGACCCCATGAACTGCAGCACGCCAGGCCTCCCTGTCCATCACCATCTCCTGGAGTCCACCCAAACCCATGTCCATCGAGTCGGTGATGCCATCCAACCATCTCATCCTCTGTCGTCCCCTTCTCCTCCCACCTTCAATCTTTCCCAGCATCAGGGTCTTTTCAAATGAGTCAGCTCTTCGCATCAGGTGGCCAAAGGATTGGACTTTCAACTTCAGCATCAGTCCTTCCAGTGAACACTCAGGACTTTACCAAACCCTCTGCCGCCTCTCTGGCTCAGATGGTGAAGAATCTGCCTGCAATGTGGGAGACCCATTTTCGATCCCTGGGTGAGAAAAGCCCCTGGAGAAGAGAATGGCAACCCACTCCAGTATGCTGGCCTGGAGAATCCCATGGACAGAGGAGCCTGGAGGGCTACAGTCCATGGCGGCCCAAACAGCTGGACAGACCTGAGCAACTAACATTTTCGCTTTTCAGTGCCATCTCTGGTTCTTGCTCTTTTGTGGGGAGAAATTGGTGATTTGACGACATTCATTTCTGTGTTAAAAATATTACAATTAATTGTCCTCATGTCCCTTAATTTAAGTCTCATTATGCTCTTTTGGTGGTTCTTAATGAACCCTTTGTATTAACAGTTTCAAACCCTTTTAAATGTTGAGAGTTAACAACTGGATCCTGGTAGCCTACAGTTGTAAGATTTACACAGCTAGAAACACACATGCCCAGTTCCATTTGAGTTTCAGACAGGCAATGAATAAAACTTTACCATACCACGTCCCAAATATTACATGGGACACAGTCATACCGAAAATTAATTCGCTGTTTACTGAAAACGTTGAACTATTCCTTTGACTGTGCCATACGGCTTGCAAGATCTTAGCTCCCCCATCAGGGGTGGAACCTGCGCCCCATGCAGTGAAAGCGTGGGGTCCTAACCCCCGACTGCCGGGGAAATCCCCATCAGAATTTTTTTGATAATTTCATTACTCATTTTCATTTTTGGCTGCACTGGGTCTGCGCTGCTGCGTGCAGGCTTTCTCCAGCTGGGACCGGTGGGGGCCACTCTCAGCTGTGGCGCGCGGCCTTCTCACAGTGGAAGCTTCTCTCACCCTTGAGCACAGGCTCTAGGCAGCCAGGTGGTGTTGCAGGAAGGGGGACCCCTTCCAGGCCCCGAAACTGGGCTCTTGTCTAAGACTCGGAAATGAATTGTCCGAGGAGACGTACGAGCTGACCAAGAAGGAGATTCTATTGGGAAAGGGTGCCGGGTGGAGAGCAGCAGGGTTAGGGAACCCAGGAGGACCGCTCTGCCCGCGGCTCGCAGTCTCGCTTCTGTGCTGATGGGGCCAGCTTCCGGGTTGTCTTCAGCCAGTCCTTCTGACTCAGAGTCCTTCCTGGTGGGGCACGTCTGGTTCGGCCAGGGTGGATGCCAGAGAGGTTCTGGGAGGTGGTTGGACAGGTGCTGTCTCCTTTTGACCTTTCCTGAACTTTCCGGTGGGTGGTGGCTTTTTCGTTCCGTGTTCCTCGCCAGGCCCTCCTGTTGTAAATGACTCACGCAGGTGGCGACTGTGGTGCCTGGCAGGGCGGGCGGCTTCAGTCAGCGTGCTTCCCCGACAGCCGCGCTCCCCGGGCTCGAGAGCACAGGCTCAGTAACAGCGCTCGCGGGTTCAGTGCCCCGTGGGCATCTGAGAGCCTCCTGGACCAGGGATCAAAGCCCTGCCTCCTGCGCTGGCGGGCGGCTCCTTTACCACTGAGCCCCCGGGGAAGCCGCCCCCCCCATCTGGAATTTAAATAGACCCAGACGTCTGCGTCTCAGCAGGCAGCCTCCGCTACATCCAGCCCTCGGGCGCTCGTCTGGACGAAACCTCGCCCCACCCGGCACCCTTCTGCACGGTCCCGCAGGTGGCAAGGACGCTGGTCACGCACCGCTGCGACTGCTGTGGGTGCCTGGTCCTTCCAGATAACCTGCTCTTACGTGAATGTCTCAGGGCCTCCCCTAAGGGCTTTACTGGACTGAGCCACCGGGAAGGGTCAGGTTTCTCAAGGGTCCACATGTTGGGAATCACCGGCGAACCTTCTTAGACTGCGGTTCTGTGGGCCTGGGGCGGGGCCCGGAATTCTGCGTTTCTAACAGGCTCCCAGGAGAGGATGCGGCTGCTCCTGGGACCATGTTTTGGTGGCAAAGAACTAGGGGTTCCGGGCATGTCCCTCGGGGCCTGGGTGGCACTGTCAGGCCTTTGGGAGCAGAGCAAAGCCCACCTTGACCCAGCCATGCTCCTTCCATCCATGTTAGAGCTAGAGGGGGAGATGAGCTAAAGGAAAGATAAACAGCGACCATATACTAGGAATAGGAACTCTCCTGGGGTCCTCATGCCTCTTCTGCCAACTGCTGAAGACATACTTCCTTAGGAACCATTAACGTTGGCCTTCCTCATCCTCAGGGTTTTGTGTCTGCAGATTCAACCAGCCACAGACTGGACACATATATGTTTTTAGTTCCAGGAAGTTCCAAAAGCAAAACTTGAATTTGCTGCACACCGGCAACTATTTACATAACATTTGCATTGTATTTACAGCCATTTGCATGGCATTTATATTATATTTATAGTTATTTGCATAGAAGTTACACCTATTTACATAGCACTTGGTTCTATTTGGTGTTTTGAGTGACCTAGAGATGATTGAAAGTCCATGGGAAAAGGCATGCTTTGCAACTACTACGCGTGTTTTACATGAGACTTGAACATCCGTGCATTTCGGTATCAACAGTGCTCCGGAGCCAATCTTAGCTGATGGGGGGTGACTGTCCCTTGTCCTTTGTACCCCACCCCAGGTGTGCACTGCCCTGGCTGTGATCAGGGCTTCCTCATCTGTCTGTCTGTCCGCTTCTCTCTGGCTCTTAATCATGTGAGGAGCAGGTGGTGGTGTTTACCCCAGCACTGGGCACAGTGTCCACTCACAAATGCAGGTGCAATGAAAGAAAGCAGTGGATACCGACTTCTGATCATCAAGACTGTCCTTAAAACGGCATTGGTTTCGCTTCAAAGGGCCCCTGCACAGGACTGCTTAGCTGTGGCCATGGGTGGACTTTCCTGGGAGAGGATCGCGTCCTGGAACTTTTCTGCCCCGGGTTCTCACCTTGTCCGTCTCCAGGTTTGCCAGCCAGAGCGTGCTGCCTGCCTTGCCCCGTTCTCGGGGTCTAAAGACACAGGACTCTCGCCCTGATGTAACTCCTTGTTCCCAGTCTCTGGCTGCCAGCCTGCTCTGTGCTGGGCTGAAGAGGCAGCTCAGCTGAACCATTCTCAGCCCTCCGCCCTTCCTCCCAGGCTCCTCCTCCAGAGCACACTCCCTCCTCCCATCTCCACCGGTTCAACCAACTTCTGCCTGTCCAGAGCTGCACCAGGCGGCTCAGTCAGCACGTTAAGACGGGTCACAGGCTGAGTTGTCTCTGTCAAGCGTCTTTGATCACAAACAATGGGAATCAAAGCTGGCTGACCTGAGCCAGAGGGCCATGGCTTGGAGGCTTGTTGGGTCACTCCTGGGGCACCCCAAAGCCTGGAAGGCAGGGCTTGAAACAGCAGATAAGGGCCCAGGATGCTCACCGGGCTTCCTGCAGCAGGGGCGTGCTCTGCCTGCTGCCCTGCTGCGCGTGCACACACACACACACACACACACACACACACACACACACTGCATGCCCGGAGTGTTCGGGTGTGAGTGAGCTCTGCAAGGGCCTTCCCTCTGTGTCACTCTGTGCGAGGGTCAGGGAGTGTCCAGCCGCCTTCCTTGGGCCCTGGGCCAGCCCCTGGCTGGAGGGTGGCACACGCTCTGACTGACAGTTGCCTGAAGAATTCACCCAGTGCTGGAGAATTCCTTAAAAGGAAATATAGTTGCTGCTTAGGAAAGAGAAAGTATTGCTTGGTGGTCAAACATTAAATCAGAGGAAACACACGTCCACAGAGACCTCTTGTGGATCTGAAGCAAGCGAGAGGGAAGTCCGACACGAGCCTGTGGCAACCTGTGTGTGAGGGACCCCAGACATGCTCGCTCCTGGTTCCCAGTTGCTTTTCTTGCCTGAAACACTGAGAAACCCCTGTGGGTGGAATCCGATGATATCAGTGATTTCCAAGTGCAAAAGGAGGGGCCTGGACCCTTGTTCGGATTCATACTTTACGGCCAACTTGCTGTGCAGCCTTGGACGAGCGATCTCACCTCTGTGGTCTCAGTTACAGCTACAAAATGGAGGCTTTTGCTTGATATACAGGGAAATATTGTCCAGGCAAGGATGCTAAAGTGGTTTGCCATTCCCTTCTCCAGTAGACCGCATTTGTCAGAACTCTCCACTGTGACCCGTCTGTCTTGGGTGCCCTGCACCGCGTGGTCCATAGTTACATTAAGTTACACAAAGCTGGGACCCATGTGATCAGTTTGGTTAGCTTTCTGTGAGTGTGGTTTTATTCTGTCCGCTCTCTGATGGATGAGGATAAGAGGTCTGTGCAGGCTTCCCGATGGGAGGGACTGGCTGTGGGGAAAGCTGGCTCTTGCTCTGGTGGACAGGGCCTTGCTCTGAGTTCTGAGCTCAGTCGCTCAGTCATGTCTGACTCTTTGCGACCCCATGGACTGCAGCACGCCAGGCCTCCCTGTCGATCACCAACTCCCGGAGCTCACGCAAACTCACATCCATTGAGTCAGTGATGCCATCCAGCCATCTCATCCTTGGTCGTCCCCTTCTCCTCCTGCCCCCAATCTGTCCCAGCATCAGGGTCTTTTCCAATGAGTCAACTCTTCGCATGAGGTGGCCACAGTATTGGAGTTTCAGCCTCAGCATCAGTCCTTCCAATGAACACCCAGGACTGATCTCCTTTAGGATGGACTGGTTGGATTTCCTTGCAGCCCAAGGGATTCTCAAGAGTCTTCTCCAACACCACAGTTCAAAAGCATCAATTCTTCGGTGCTCAGCTTTCTTTATAGTCCGACTCTCACATCCATACATGACCACTGCAAAAACCATAGCCTTGACTAGACAGACCTTTGTTGGCCAAGTAATGTCTCTGCTTTTTAACATGCTGTCTAGGTTGGTCATAACTTTCCTTCCAAGGAGTAAGCATCTTTTAATTTCATGGCTGCAGTCACCATCTGCAGTGATTTTGGAGCCCCCCCAAAATAAAGTCTGACACTGCTTCTACTGTTTCCCCATCTATTTCCCATGAAGTGATGGGACCAGATGCCATGATCTTCGTTTTCTGAATGTTGAGCTTTAAGCCAACTTTTTCACTCTCCTCTTTACTTTCATCAAGAGGCTTTTAAGTTCCTCTTCACTTTCTGCCATAAGGGTGGTGTCATCTGCATATCTGAGGTTATTGATATTTCTCCCAGCAATCTTGATTCCAGCTTGTGTTTCTTCCAGTCCAGCGCTCCTCATGATGTACTCTGCATAGAAGTTAAATAAGCAGGGTGACAATATACAGCCTTGACGTACTCCTTTTCCTATTTGGAACCAGTCTGTTGTTCCATGTCCAGTTCGAACTGTTGCTTCCTGACCTGCATATAGGTTTCTCAAGAGGCAGGTCAGGTGGTCTGGTATTCCCATCTCTTGAAGAATTTTCCACAGTTTATTGTGATCCACACAGTCAAAGGCTTTGGCATAGTCAGTAAAGCAGAAATAGATGTTTTTCTGGAACTCTCTTGCTTTTCGATGATCCAGTGGATGTTGGCAATTTGATCTCTGGTTCCTCTGCCTTTTCTAAAACCAGCTTGAACATCAGGGAGTTCACGGTTCACGTATTGCTGAAGCCTGGCTTGGAGAATTTTGAGCATTACTTTACTAGCATGTGAGATGAGTGCAATTGTGCGGTAGTTTGAGCATTCTTTGGCATTGCCTTTCTTTGGGATTGGAATGAAAACTGACCTTTTCCAGTCCTGTGGCCACTGCTGAGTTTTCCAAATTTGCTGGCATATTGAGTGCAGCACTTTCACAGCATCATCTTTCAGGATTTGAAACAGCTCAACTGGAATTCCATCACCTCCACTAGCTTTGTTCGTAGTGATGCTTTCTAAGGCCCACTTGACTTCACATTCCAAGATGTCTGGCTCTAGATTAGTGATCACATCATCATGATTATCCGGGTCGTGAAGCTCTTTTTTGTACAGTTCTTCTGTGTATTCTTGCCACCTCTTCTTAATATCTTCTGCTTCTGTTAGGTCCATACCATTTCTGTCCTTTATTGAGCCCATCTTTGCATGAAATGTTCCCTTGGTATCTCTAATTTTCTTGAAGGGATCTCTAGTCTTTCCCATTCTGTTGTTTTCCTCTATTTCTTTGCCCTGATCGCTGAGGAAGGCTTTCTTATCTCTCCTTGCTATTCTTTGGAACTCTGCATTCAGAAGCTTATATCTTTCCTTTTCTCCTTTGCTTTTCGCTTCTCTTCTTTTCACAGCTATTTGTAAGGCCTCCCCAGACAGCCATTTTGCTTTTTTGCATTTCTTTTCCATGGGGATGGTCTTGATCCCTGTCTCCTGTACAATGTCAGGAACCTCCATCCATAGTTCATCAGGCACTCTATCTATCAGATCTGCTGCTACTGCTGCTGCTAAGTTGCTTCAGTCGTGTCTGACTCTGTGCGACCCCATAGATAGGAGCCCATCAGGCTCCCACGTCCCTGGGATTCTCCAGGCAAGAACACTGGAGTGGGTTGCCATTTCCTTCTCCAATGCATGAAAGTGAAAAGTGAAAGTGAAGTCGCTCAGTCGCGTCTGACTCTTAGCGACCCCATGGACTACAGCCCACCAGGCTCCTCCGTCCATGGGATTTTCCAGGCAAGAGTACTGGAGTGGGGTGCCGTTGCCTTCTCCATCTATCAGATCTAGTCCCTTAAATCTGTTTCTCACTTCCACTGTATAATCATAAGGGCCTTGCTCAGTGAATCCTTAATCCAATTTTCTGCTGATGGGTGGGGCTACGCTCCCTCCCTGTAGTTTGGCCTGAGGCTGAACTGTGGTGGGGTAATGGTGACCTCCTCCAAAAGGACTTATGCCCGCACGCAGTGCCTCCTAGAGCTGCTGCTGCCAGCACCCCGACCCCGCAGCACGCCATTTTGTCAACAAAGTCTGTCTAGTCAAAGCTATGGTTCTTCCAGTGGTCATGTATGGATGTGAGAGTTGGACCATAAAGAAGGGTTAGCACCGAAGAATAGATGCTTTTGAACTGTGGTGTTGGAAAAGACTCTTGAGAGTCCCTTGGACAGCAAGGAAATAAAGCCAGTCCATCCTAAAGGAAATCAACCGTGAATATCCATTGGAAAGACTGATGCTGAAGCTGAAGCTCCACTGCTTTGGCCACCTGAGGTGAAGAGCTGACTCATTAGAAAAGACCGTGATGCTGGAAAGATTGAAGGCAGGAGGAGAAGGGGATGACAGAGGATGAGATGGTTGGATGGCGTCACTGACTTAGTGGACATGAATTTGAGCAAACTCCGGGAGATGGTGAAGGACAGTGAAGCCTGGCGTGCTGCAGTCCATGGGGTCTCAAAGAGTCGGACACGACTGAGCGCCTGAACAGCAGCAGCAATAGGGAAATGTTCATTTAACGATGAGTATGGTAACACTATTTTGTAAGACACAGGCTCTCAGGCATGTGGTATTTACAAAGGCAATCTGGGGGATTTCCCTGGTGACCCAGTGCCTAAGAAACAATGTCCGCATGCAGGGGGCCCCGGTCAGTCCCTGACTGGGGGCCGAGCTCTCAGCTGCCACAGCCGGGAGTTTCCATGCCACAACTAAAAATCCTGTACCTCAGACCCGGAGCAGCTAAACAAAGAAATAATATTAAAACAGGAACAACTACAGAAACGGAAAGGGGTTTGGAGAGGAGAGTTGATGCTGTGTTATGAGTGAAAGTCACTCTATACAGTCCACAGGATTCTCCAGACCAGAATACTGGAGTGGGCAGCCTTTCCCTTCTCCAGGGGATCTTCCCAACCCACGACTGATCCCAGGTCTCTCGCACTGCAGGCGGATTCTTTACCAGCTGAGCCCCCAAGGGACATTGTTTTATAAATAATAGTAAACTATCTCCCACATCAAGTATTCACTGTCTGTCCAGCATTGACGGGTCAGCACTCATGCATGTCAGCTCACGTAACCTCACAGTCCTTCTATGAAGCACAAAATTATTACCTCCTTGTTACTGGTGAGGAAGCTGAAGCCCAGAGGGGTCAGGCAAGCTCAAGAGCACAGAGCCTGCAGGCCAAGAGCAGACTCAGATCCCAGGGTCTGTGCCCTTCACAAGCCTCTCTGATCAAAACCAGCCAGTTAAAGACCGACCAGGAAACAGCGCTGCGGCTGAGAAGAGCTGTGTGCCGTGACCCCTGTCCACCCCCTCGCCCCGCAGACCGCCTGGAACTGCGGTGCCCGCGCAGCACTTTCTGCCCTCACTCGGCCGTCGGTGCCTGGGGTTCCAGCCTGAGCACAGCTGAGACTTCCTCTGCCTCCAAAGTCCAAGTTCAGCTCTGGGGCAGCGGCATCTATTCAAGGGAAATTGAAAAAAAAAAAATTCTTTTTTTAAATAAAGATATGCTTGTGTGACCCGCCGCGGCTCCTGGCCGCCGGAGCCCGCTTCACTTGCGCTGAGAGTGGCCCCGGGAATGTTCCCGGCGTGCACGGCTTTAAGCGCTCCATTAACCAGACTAGTCCGCGGAGCGCTCTCCTTCACCGCGAGTGCAAATCTCATTACCCCGATTGGGCCCAGTTACTAATTGCTGGCGTTCTGGACCTGCCAGATGCATTTGAAGGGGGGTGGCGTGTGGGTGGGAAGCTGTGTGCTCATCTTAGTGGATTGGATTGTACCTAATGGGCTTTCCCAGTGGGCCTGCCCTGGTTCCTGAATACGTGGCGAAAAGAGCCCTCCACGGAATGGCTTTCTGAGGATGACCTTGGGGACCATCTGGGCCCACCGTTACCCGGACCCGCAGGCTGGTGCGGGGGGACCGCAGCCGGGATGTGCTGTCGGCAGGCTGGGGGCAGCCCCCCGCCCCCCACCCGGGATCCTGCGTGGGTGCCCCTGATTGAGCTGCGGCCAGGCCACTGAGGCTGCAGCTTCGCCATGTCTGTGGACCACGTGCTCTGCGTTGAAGGTCTTTCTTGACAATCACCTGTGTTTTAAACTTCCTTTATCTTCCAGGCTTCTCTAAATAGAAAATGAACTGTGTGCTGTGCTTAGTCGCTCCGTCGTGTCCAGCTTTTTGGGACCCCGTGGACTGTAGCCCGCCATGGGATTCTCCAGGCAAGAACACTGGAGTGGGTTGCCATGCCTTCCTCCAGGGGAATCTTCCTGACCCAGGGATAGAACCCAGGTCTCCCGCACCGCAGGCGGATTCTTAACCATCTGAGCCGCCCCGGAATGAACACTTGCCACAGAGCTGAGGGAACCCTGCAAATAAAATGGATGAAGACAGAGCCAAGGGGTAACTTCCAGATGTGTGGTTGCCTTTATCAGAAAGGAAGATGAGGGACAATGGAGAGAGATCCAAACGCGCGCAGGCCTGACGCGTTTTCCTCAGAAAGATGAAGGTCGGACGGGGCTTTCCCACGGTGCGGCTGAGCGGCGCGCGGTCCATCTGTGAACACCCACATCCATCCTCCCCAGGACCCTCTGGCCGCGCCAGGCTGCAGGAGAGGAGAGGGCAAGGGACGTGGACAGGCGAGGCCTAGGGTCTGCTTCTGCCTCCCCCTCGTGGACGTGGGAAATGGGCCGGTTCCTCGGCTGTGACATCACACCTGTTAGTTCACCTCCCTGTCTTGATCCCAGCTGATGCAACTTTCGGGGGATCCACACTAAAGGGGTTAAAATCCCCTTCGTGACCCCCAGTGGTCAAGAAAAGGCAGGGGCATGCCTTGACCATCACACCACCCTGCTGGTTTAACCACCTCCAGCAGCAGTGACAGCAGTGACCTCGTGAAGGGTCGCAGAGGCTGAGGCGCCTCGCAGCCCTTCTGTGCCCACACACGTCTTAGGACTTGGACGTACATTTAACACGCAGCAGCCTCAGGGCTTCCCTTGTAGCTCAGTGGGTAAAGAATCTGCCTGCAGTGCGGAAGACCTGGGTTCGATCCCTGGGCTGGGAAGATCCCCTGAAGAAGGAAACGGCAACCCACTCCAGTGTTCTTGCCTGGAGAATCCCAGCGACGGCGGAGCCTGGTGGGCTGCCGTCTATGGGGTCGCACAGAGTCGGACACGCCTGGAGTGACTTAGCAGCAGCAGCAGCAGCAGCAGCAGCAGCAGCCAGTGTCCTTGCTTGAAAAATCTCATGGACACAGGAGCCTGGTGGGCTGCAGTCCGTGGGGTCGCAAAGAGTTGGGCACGACTGAGCGACTAACACTTACTTTCTCAACAGCAGTGAGCGTTCATGGCCTCATGTCTACTATGAAGAAAGAGTTTATGAAGAAGGAACGTCAGACTATGGGGAAAATAAAGAAAGGCGGTCAAGGCAGAAATGATGTGAGGAAATTTTAAGACACATTTCCATAAGACGGACAGTCCGTGGGGTCGCAAAGAGTTGGGCACGACTGAGCGACTAACACTTACTTTCTCAACAGCAGTGAGCGTTCATGGCCTCATGTCTACTATGAAGAAAGAGTTTATGAAGAAGGAACGTCAGACTATGGGGAAAATAAAGAAAGGCGGTCAAGGCAGAAATGATGTGAGGAAATTTTAAGACACATTTCCATAAGACGGAACAACAGAGCCAACATCCCTTGTCATAGCAAGAGCAGGAATACTTAAGGACATTTTTAGTTATGGCATTGGGTAACTTATGTAACCGTTTTAGTTATACCCTATTAACCTGTTCTGTCATTTGTAATTTTTTTCATAGATAGCATATGCAATATAAAATGTTACCCTTTCCCTCCCTCCACCCACATTCTCAGTGATTTTAAAAAAAGGTTTAGGCTTCCAGTTCAAGATGGCGGCGTGGAAGCACGTGCGCCCAGCCCCTCCTGTGAGAGCATCAAAGCCGCAGCAGCTGTTGAAGAACCGTCAACAAGCAGATACCCCACAGCCAAGACGCAGCAGGACAGCAAAATCAAATCCCTGTGGATGCGTGGGCCCGCAGGGGTCCCCAAAGGGCAGGACGCTGGCCACAGCAGTCCTGGAAGATCCTCCTGGATGTAAGTCCTCTGGAGGTCACCATTAACCCTGCCGCAGAGGCTGTAGACCCCAGGGCTGGGTCAGACAACTAATAGGGTGGGAGTGCGACCCCACCCATCAGCAGATAACTGGGTTAAAGCTTTACTGACCAAGGCCCTGCCCACCAGAGCAAGACCCAGTTTTTCCCATCAGGAAGCTCTTAGCCTCTCAGCCTCCTCCATCAGAAGGCAGACAGAAGAAGCAAGAGGAAACACAATCCCACAGTGGCTAAAACAAAAACCACATTAGAGAGAGTTCATCACGATGAAAAAGCAGACAGTCAGGTACCCGAAGAATGGACAAGATAAAACCCCCAAAACAACTGAATGAAGTGGAGATAAGCAACCTTCCAGAAAAAGAATTCAGAATAACGAGAGCGAAGGATCTGGGGAAAACAGTGGAGAAGATGCGAGAAATGTGCACCGAAAACTTAGGAGAACCACAGAACAAGCAAACAGAGATGGTAATACACTAGCAGGAATCAACAGCAGAGCGAGGCCGGAGAGCAGATAAATGGCCTGGAGGGCAGAATGCTGGAGATCCCTGCCGCAGAGTGAAATGCAAAGAATGAGAAGAAATGAAAGCTGCCTAAGACAAGAAAGGCCGCTGGGACAGCATTAACTGCACCAACACTCACAAAGGGGTCTCCGAAGGAGAAGAAGGAAAGGACCTGAGAAAATCTGTGAAGAGGTGATAGCTGAAGACTTCCGTAATGTGGGAAAGGAAATAGTCAACCAAGTCCAGGAAGCAGAGAGCGCCCCACGCAGGATAAACCCAAGGAGGAACCCACGGAGACCCATAGTAATCAAAGGGACAAAAATTAAACAAAACTCAAAGCGACAAAGGGAAACGGACAGATAATATACAAGGGAACTCCCCTCAGGCCATCAGCTGATTCCTCCACAGAAACTCTGCAAGTCAGAAGGAAACGGCGTGATGTATCTACAGTGAGGAAAGGAAGAACCTACAGTCAAGAACACTCAACCCAGCAAGACTCCTCCAGAGTCGACGGAGCAATCAAAAAACTTTCCAGACAAGCAGAAGTCAACAGAATTCAGCACCACCAAACCACCTTCACAACAAATACGAAAGGAATTTCTTGAGGCAGGAAACACGAGAAAGAAAAAAACCTACGGAAAAAAACCCAAAACAAGTAAGAAAATGGTAATAGGATCAAACGTACTGATAATTACCTTAAATGTAAATGGATTAAATTCACCAACCAAACAAACATAGGCTGGCGGATGAACACACGTGCAAGTAAGCGCTCCAGCTTAGCACATCACTCTGCTTGACCCCAAATTGCGTGTGATGATGTTATAGTTGGATTTATCACGTTCCCATTACGGTTTGCAACTATAATTATCTTCTATTTTTTTGTCTGGCTTTTGATTGAGAAAACTGATAAACAGCTTTTAATATTGTGATTTTGCAGCTGTTACGCACTTAATACCCTGGTATCGTGACTGGTCCACGGAAATCTGCATCACCAAAACTCTGATTTAATAGATAAACCTGTAATCACTTTTAAACATCCAGGTGCATATCAGAATTATCCTGGAATGTTTTGAAAAATGCAAATTCCCAGGTGTTGCTGTTTTTCCTCCAGAGCTCCAGATCTGTTTCTAGTGACCAGCCATGTTTAAAAACACCTACTATGTGGTCATCTTTTACTTTTAAATTAATCTAGTTTGTTTCACTTTTTCTACTTTATATTCAGTGGTCCTATAATTTGTTTTCTAATTTCTCCGTCTCTTTTTTTTTATGTTCTTGCTCAAGCTTTTGTCAAGCATAGTAGAAACCCTTTTGTATACATATACATAAATAGTACGTATAATATATATTATAGAAAACTTAAGAATTTTTGCCTAACTAAAAAATTTATGACATTTTGATTCCACTTGTTTGACTTAGTGTGAATAGAATGCTAAATTTCTAAATTAAAGAAATAGATACAAACAAGCAACAAAAGTTTATAGCCCAAGGAACTATAGTCAATGTCTTGTAAAAACCTGTAATGGAAAATAACCTCAAAAATAATAAATGTCACCTTACTGTGTACCTAAAACACTGTAAGTCAACTGTGCTTCATAAGATATGTATCTATGAAGGAAAAACTTTAAATAGAGAAAAAATAAAAGAGGTTTAGACTTGGAGCCATTGAACCCACGTTTCGGGCTCCACTGTGTTGAAAGAGAACGGGCGCTGTGAGAGTGGGAGGGGCAGATATAATGGGGAACCAGTCGTGTCACAGAATTTATGTCACCCCAGTAATTGTGGCTTAAAGCAGCTGCCAGTCATTGGGCTTGTGACTCAGACTGTCCCGGCCAGGCTCCCCCAGGCACATGGGCAGCCACAGGTCAGCAGGGCACAGCTGCCGGTGAGCTGGCAGCCTCCTCCACGGGCCTCGTCCTCCCTGCTCTGTGCCACTCCCTCCTGGAGCTGCCCGAGCTGGTGGACACAGCAGTGGGAAGCGAGAGGGAGGGGCAGGGCGCCTGGCCCCTGGGAGCGGGCACAACGCCATTTCCAGCGCATTCTGTTGGGCTGGGCAGCTGGTGGGGCCGGTCCGACCCAGGGCAGGGGAGCAGGGCTGCGTGTGTGCTCGGAAGAGCTACAGTCGCAGGGCAGGTGGAGGGGGGCTGAGCGGCCTCCACCGGGCTGTTGCTGCCACAAACCCTCACGCCCACCGAGGACGTTTCCTGGGCCACCGCGCCTGCAGTCGGTCCTGCCTCTTTAAGGAGCCCCTAGAAAGTCAGTTACTCTCAGGCCCCTTTGCCGCCCTGCCTACTTCCTCCCTTCCTGTGGCAGATGTTTCCAGGCTTTTCCGCCCTCCTCAGACCTTAGGGGTGTGTCTGGAAGGCCACTCAGGAGCCTGCAGGGCCGTTACCTCTGGGGGCAGCAGTGGGAAGGAGGCGTGCCCTTCCCTGATGGCGCGTTGGTTCTCATCAGTGTTTTATAAACAGTTTTATTTGTCGTTTTTGGTTGCATGGGCCTTGGTTGGCGCACGGGCTTTGCTCTGGTTGTGGTGTGACGGCCTCTCCTCGTGGGGGCTCCTCTTTCCGTGTAGCACAGGCTCAGAGGTGGTGGCGTACAGGCTGTTGTTCCACAGCGTGTGAGATCTTCTGGATCAGGGATTGAACCCAGGTCTCCTGCACTGGCAGGCAGGCTCTTTATCGCTGAGCCTCCGGGGAAGCCCGTGTTGGCATTTCTCACACGTGACCATGTATGCCTTAGCTTAGAAGTGGTGAGATATTAGAGTGGAAGGTTGTACCGAGTCCTTGACCCTCACGATTCGCTCCATTCAGCCCCCATGAACCACCTGCCCCGAGTCGTGTCACTGAGGTCAGCACTGCTGAGCTCCGAGTCCAGGCTGGCAGGCCCCAGTCCGTCGACTTCGCCCCTGTTTCACTGCCTCCGGTTCACTGAAAACATCCCGAAGCTTTTCCCCACCTGCCACCTCACCATGTTCCCTTCACTTCCTAGCTCAGCCCAGCCTGCGTTCTGCCCTGATTACCCGTGACCTGGGCTCCCTCCAGGGGCACACGTGACCTCCTGTTGTTGGGTCTGTGGGCCACACCTCAGCCTTCTTGGTTGCCTCCTGGACGGCGGTGTTAGACTGTTGGTCCTTTCCTCTCGCAGCACCTTTGGATTCCCTGAGATGACCCAGGGCCTCCTCTGTCTCCATCATCTTTGCAAACGGTCCCCCCACCGCATCACGTTTCCCTCTGGCCCACGTTTCCTGGACAATATGTTCCATCTCACGTATGCAGTTGCTTCCAGACGTCTGAGGCTCATTCTGCACCTGCCACTGCCCGTCAAGTCTCTTTCTGGACGTCCCAGAGAACTCGAAGTGGCTGGAATTGTCACCTCACCCTCAAAACCTGCCCTTCCTTCTTTCTGCTCCAATCCAGTAAAATGGACCAGAAACCTTAGGACTGGCTCTTCTGGAGGCAGGCGTGGCAGAGGGGCTGGCCAAGGGGCAGATACTTGGAGGCAGTCGTGGCAGAAGGGCTGGCCAGGGGGCAGATACTTGTATCACAGGAAATAAAAAGCCCAAGAGACGGGTTCAGAGGCAGCATGGAGGTGACAGAGGAAAGGGTCAGTGAAGTGGGAGACGGCACACTAGGAATTATCCCGTCTGGACAACAGGAGAGAAAATAGAGGGGAATTCCGAGGGCGAGCAGTCTCTGGAGCTGCTCTGGGACCTACGGACCCCGGCGTCCACCGGGCATCGCAGGTGGCCCGGGCGGGGGGAATCCACCTGCTAATGCAGGAGCTGCTGGCTCAGTCCCTGGGCCGGGAAGACCCCCTGTGGCGGCCCGCTCCAGTGTTCTCGCCTGGAGAATCCCACAGACAGAGGAGCCTGGCGGGCTACAGCCCCTGGGGTCGCAAAGAGTCGGACGCGACTGAGCGACTAAACCACAAGCGTCGTGTCTTCGGAGTCCCAGAGAGAGAGGAGAGAAGAGGCTGGGCTGAGGAGGGTCGAGGCTGAAAATGCCCTGGGCTCACCAGGACACATAGAGGCGCACATCCAAGCAGCCGAGCAAACTCCAGACGCTGCGAGCTCGGAGAGACCCGGGCCGAGACCCGCGCTCACCAGACCCTAAGAGCCGAGAGCAAAGGCCTGCCAGCAGCGAGGGATCCACCTGCTAATGCAGGAGCTGCTGGCTCAGTCCCTGGGCCGGGAAGACCCCCTGTGGCGGCCCGCTCCAGTGTTCTCGCCTGGAGAATCCCACAGACAGAGGAGCCTGGCGGGCTACAGCCCCTGGGGTCGCAAAGAGTCGGACGCGACTGAGCGACTAAACCACAAGCGTCGTGTCTTCGGAGTCCCAGAGAGAGAGGAGAGAAGAGGCTGGGCTGAGGAGGGTCGAGGCTGAAAATGCCCTGGGCTCACCAGGACACATAGAGGCGCACATCCAAGCAGCCGAGCAAACTCCAGACGCTGCGAGCTCGGAGAGACCCGGGCCGAGACCCGCGCTCACCAGACCCTAAGAGCCGAGAGCAAAGGCCTGCCAGCAGCGAGGGAGACGCGAGGGGCTGCGAGGGCCGCGAGGGCCGCGAGGGGCTGCGTGTAAGAGAAGCGGCCCGGACGGCAGTGGGTGTCTCCCCGGATCCCATGAGGACGGAGGAGGGTGGACCACCTGTTTCAAGCGCCGAAAGAAAAGCACTGTGAACCGGAACCTGACTTCCAGCAGACACACCCTTCAGGAGTGAAGGAGAATCAAGACATTTTCGAATGAAGGGATGTTAATTGAGTTTTTTTTTCCGCAGAAGACCAATCCTCAAAGAATGGCTAAAGGGAGTTCTCTAAACAGAAACAAAACGATTAAAAAAAATGATCCTTGGGCTACCAGGAAGGGATAAAGAATATGGTGAGCAAGAATGTGAGGAAATAAAATAGGCTTTACATTTCCTCTTGAGTTTTCTAAATTCCATCTGACGAGCAAAGCGAAACGTATAACAACCTGATGTGGTTCCCAATGTATGTAGAGGAAATATGTGACAATTGTAGTATGAATGGGGGAGAGTGATTGGATATAAGGAGATACTAGGTTTTTTTATTTCACTGAAACTGGTAAATGACATCAGCCTTGATCTCTGTGTGTGAGTGTGTACGTCTATGTGTGTGTGTATACATGTAGACCCGGTCTTGGAGCAGCCGCTGAAAGTTTATACAGAGACACTCAAACACAGTACAGACAAGTAAAAATAGAATTCTAAAAAGATCCTGTTCCAGTAACCCACAGGAGGGCACGAAAAAAGACAGCGAAATGAAAAACAGCAACAACAGAAAACGAGTTAACAACCCTTCCGATTAGAAAACAGGTTAGCAGCCTTTCTGTTGTTGTTGCTGTTGGCCCCGTGGCATTTGGGATCTTAATTCCCTGACCAGGGTTAGAACCTGCACCAGCTGCCCTGGAAGGGCAGAGCCTTAACCGCTGGACCACCAATGAGACAGGGACAGGCTTTATTTTCCTGGGCTCCAAAAATCACTGCAGATGGTGGCTGCAGCCATGAAATTAAAAGACGCTTGCTCCTTGGAAGAAAAGTTATGGCAAACCTAGGCAGCGTATTAAAAAGCAGAGACATTACTTTGCTGACAAAGGTCCGTACAGGCAAAGCTTTCGTTTTCCCGTAGTCATGTACAGGTATGAGAGTTGGATCATAAAGGAAGCTGAGCCCCGAAGAATTAATTCTTTCAAACTGTGGTGTTGGAGAATATCTTCGAGAGTCCCTTGGATGGCAAGGAGATCCAACCAGTCAGTCCTAAAGGAGATCAACCCTGAATATTCATTTGGGGAGCTGATGATAAAGCTCCAGTACTTTGGCCACCTGATACAAAGAGGCAACTCGTTTGAAAAGATGGTGATGCTGGGAAAGATTGAGGGCAGGAGGAGAAAGGGACGACAGAGGATGAGATGGTTGGATGGCATTGCTGACTCGATGGACGAGAGTTTGAGCAGACTCCAGGATGGGGGACAGGGAGGCCTGGCGTGCTGAGACTCCAGGATGGGGGACAGGGAGGCCTGGCGTGCTGCCGTCCATGGCGTCGCAAAGAGTCGGACATGACTGAGCGAGTGAACAGCAACAACAAGCAGGGAAGTTTCCAGAAAGATTTATTTTGAAATGACTCAACTCTGTTGCCTGTACGAAACTCACTTAAAATGTGATGACAGTCTACATGGAAAATCCCAAGAATGCTACAAACAAACAGCAACAAACATCTCCTGAATCTAATGAGTGAGTCCAGCAAGGCCAAAGGATGCAAAATCAACATCCAAAAATCAGTTGCATTTCCAGTCACTGGAAGTGAACCCACAGAAACCAAAATTTAAAATACATTTAACTTTAACTTTACTACATTTACAATTATTTGAAAAAAGAAAGGTGTAAATTTGACAAAACATGTACAAAACTCATATGCTGAGAGCCACACCACACTGAGCGAGGTGGAAGGCCTGCGTAAACGGAGAGGCAGGCCATGTTCATGGATTGAAAGAATCAGCATCGCAGAAACACCAGCCATCAGGAAGCTGGTATACGTGTTTAACACGGTTCCTATCAGATTCCTGCCAAGATTTTTTACAGGCATGGACAAGATTGTTCAAAAATGTACATCGAAAGGTAAAGGAACTTATCTTTAGCTTAAGAAATCATAAATAAGCATAAGGTGGGAGGAATCCATTTTAAGACTTAAGGAATCAATAGATACAATATTGACGACTAGGAGGTGCTGATAAAGAAATAGACCCCAGAATAGAGAATTCAGAAATGGATCTAACGGGTTTGGCAAAGGACACAAAGCAATTCAAGGCTTGTGAGGGAGGCAGCCTATTCTGCAAATTGTGCTGGAGCAGTTGGACAACAGAAAAAAGAACAGAAACACTGGTCTTAATCTCACACCTTATACAACATTTAGCCCAGACTAGATGGGAGGCTGAGATGGGAAATATAAAGGGAAAAGCAGGAGAAAACCTTCAGGCGTGGCACTTGGCAAAGTATTTTTAGACTTGACTCCAAAGCACATCCCACAAATAAAACACTTAGAAATTGTATTTTATAAGCATGAAAACTTTACTTTGTAAAAGACCATGCTAACGGTTGAAAAGGCAAGCCACGAGTGAACATATTTGCAAATCACATATCCAACAAAGGATTAGTATCTAAAATATATTGAAAACTCTCAGGACTCAACAGTAAAAACAAAAAGTCCAATTAGAAAACGGTCAAAAGCCATGAAGGAGCATTTCAATAAACTGGCAACTAAGTATATGAAAGGTAATCAGCAACGTGAATCATTTGTTATTGTCGTTTAGTGACTAATTCACGTCTGACTCTTTGTGACCCCGTGGACTGTAGCCCGTCAGGCTCCTCTGTCCACAGGATTCTCCAGGCAAGAACGCTGGGGTCGGTTGCCATGCCCTCCTCCAGGGGATCTTCCCGACCCAGGGACTGAACCCGCGTCTGCTGCTTTGGCGGGTGGATTCCTCACCACTGAGCCACCTGGTAGGCCCACCATGAGCCATCAGGCAGATGCAGATTAAAACCATAATGAGATAGTACTGCACATCTCAGTGGCAAAACAGAAGCGAACAATAGAGAGACCCTGCCTGCTGATGGGGGTGCTGGGAGACCGAATCTCCAGCGTGTTTCTGGTGGGAATAAGAAATGGCACAACCATTTCTGCTCTGAAACACATTTCGGAGCAATCGCTTACAAAACCCAACAGGCAACTTCCATAGGGCCCAGGAGTGTAACTCCCATTTATCCCAGAGAAATAAAGATTTACATTCATGCATGAATATTTACAGAAGTTTCATTCATAGCAGCCAGACACCGAAGCAACCCAGATGCCGTTCATGCTGAACAGCGCGGTGCGTTTGTACCGTCGGATCCTGCACGGCAAGCTGGAGATGCTGAAAGAAAAGTGAGTCCTAAGAGGTTACACGCTGCGATTCAGCTGACGACACTCCTTGAAATCACCAATTTACAGTTGGAGAAGGGCTTAAAGTGGCTGCCGGGCTTATGGAGGATACATTCATGCATGAATATTTACAGAAGTTTCATTCATAGCAGCCAGACACCGAAGCAACCCAGATGCCGTTCATGCTGAACAGCGCGGTGCGTTTGTACCGTCGGATCCTGCACGGCAAGCTGGAGATGCTGAAAGAAAAGTGAGTCCTAAGAGGTTACACGCTGCAATTCAGCTGACGACACTCCTTGAAATCACCAATTTACAGTTGGAGAAGGGCTTAAAGTGGCTGCCGGGCTTATGGAGGCAATCGGGACAGGAGAGAAGAGGGTGTGGCCACAGGGACCTTTGTGGGGCTGGAAGGCTGTGCGGTGTGTCAACATCCACGTCCCCCCTGCGCTGCTGCCCTAGAGTGCTGCAAGACTTCCTCACTGGAACAAAGGGTGCGCACTCTCCCTCTGAACCGAATCCAGTTCATGCAGTCGGCTATGAGTCTACAACCTTCTCAGAATAAAAAGCTTAACTAAAAAAGCCGACAGAGAACGGCACAATCTCACCCATCCCCCAGAGCCCCACCCCCCGACCACCCCCCACGGCCTCGGTTCTGTTGGTAAGCGATCTAGGAGAAGCTAGCGTAGAACAGAGCATTTTTATCTTTCTTAAGTTTTGACTGTCCCGGGCCCTGGTTGCTGCCTGGGCTTTCTCTGGTTGTGGTGAGCGGGCTTCTCATCGCAGCGGCTTCTCTAGTTGCAGGGCAACATGGGCACACGGGCACACGGGCACATGGGCACACGGGCTCATGGGCACACGGGCACATGGGCACACGGGCACATGGGCACCACGGGCTCACGGGCACATGGGCACACGGGCTCATGGGCAACACAGGCGCATGGGCACACGGGCACATGGGCACCACGGGCTTCAGTAGCTGTGATACCCAGGCTTAGAAGTTTCGGTTCCCAGGCTCCAGGCGCAGGCTCCGTAGCTGTGGCGCATGGGCTTAGCAGCTTAGATGTGGGCTCTTCCTAGCCCAGGAAGGTGAACTCTTCCACGGAGCCGCCCGGGAAGCCCTCCCCAAGCTCTGAACCCCCATTTCCACTGGAGTTCTGTGAACAACTGTTCCCCAGACTTCCACACTGTCTATGTAAAGTCCTGAAATGCTGGTAGCCCAGCTGGTGAAGCATCCGCCTGCAACGCGGGGAGACCTGGTTTGATCCCTGGGTTGGGAAATCCCCTGGAGAAGGGAAAGGCTACCCACTCTAGTGTTCTGGCCTGGAGAATCCCACGGGCAGAGGAGTCTGATGGGCTACAGTCCATGGGGTCAGAGCTGGACCCACCTGAGCGACTTTCACTTGACTTCATGTTAAAGGGGGCTTGGTGTGCTTTGGAATCTCCCAAAACATCCCTCGGGCCCCAACCCGGCTCTGGGATGAATTCCAGCCCAGGTACCAGCCATGTGCCAGCCCCTGGCTCCCTGCGTGGACTCGGCCGCCTCCAGAACTGGCCTTGCCTGGGGCCTGTCGCTTGGCCAGCCCCGCTCCATCAGAGGCCTGCGACCTGCCACCAGGCAGGGTTCGCACCCCAGCTGTTGTTTGCTTTGAGTTAGCGCGTAGGCCTTAAGCGGCCGGGGCCTCCCCACACACGGGCCGTGTGACTCTGGAGGACAGTGGCTCTTTTCAGCGCTGCTGTGGTGTCAACTTGTTTGCGACCGAGGGAGGGATGCGGGGGAGGTCACTGTGAGCAGGGCACACCTGGCCGTCCTGGGGCAGAGGTCCTGTCCTGGGCTGCCAGTGAGGAGGCCACGGCTCCCAGGGCGAGCGTCGCAGCTGGCGCTGGGCCCAGGGGGATCTAGGCTCTGGTCCAGCTGCCCCTACCCCACCCCCACCCGCCCCGTGGACCCGCCCCGTGGACAGCTGCACCCAAGGGTGTTCAGACCGTCCCTGGCCTGCGCCTGACCCTGAGGCTTTGTGTGTCCCCCAGGGAGGGTCTCTGGGGCCAGGCCTGCCCTTGTTGGCCTGGCCCCCACCTCCTGGAAATTGTGCACACGAGCCCCCGCCGTGCCCCAGCTTTTTCTGTGTGTCTGACTGTGTGGGGTGTGTGTGTCTGCGTCCGAGCGCCTCTCTCTGTTCCTTTTCCTGCGTGTTATCTGGGTGTGTATATTTGCGGGCACTGAGTGTGTACACGGTGCCCACGTGTGTGATTCTGGAGGGGGACGCCCGGGCGCCTGTGTCGCCCCTGCATGCGTGTCTGTGCGGCGGGTGTGCGCGCGAGGTGTGTGCGCGCGTGGGTGTGGCGTGCCCGCCTGCAGCGCGGCTGTTCGCGGGCGCCCGTCCCGCGGGCGCCACCCCGGGGCGCGGCCGGCGGGGAGGAGCGCGCGGCGGGCCTGCCGGCCGCACACGTGGGCCCGGCGCCGCCTCCCGCGGCCCAGCCCGGGNCGCGCGGAGCGGGTGCCCCGGCCGCCGGGGCAGCGGCGCCGGCCCCCCGGGAGCCCTCCTCCCGGCCGCAGGGCTTTGCTTAGGAAGCGCGATGGGGGGCCGGGCGCAGCCCCGGGCTCCGCGCGCCTGAAGCCGGGCAGGACCTGGGCCGGGCGCCGGCTGGGAGGCTGGGGAGGCGCGCGGCGCCCCCGCCCGGGTGAGGGGCTGCCCGCGCTGGCCGGGCCCTGGCGGCCGGGGCCGTGTGCCGGCGGCCCGCGAAGCACGGACGGGATGCAGACAGGTTTGTGGCGGCACCTTTAGAATTTCGGGCAGAGGGAATTAAGCAGAGCGTCATCCACCCCGTGACCGCGCCCCGGTGAAACTTCCTTGGGGGTTTTAGCTTGGATGGATGTTTCGCAGCTGGGTCTTTATGCCCACAGGGCTGACTGTCATCTCCACTTGATTACAGCTAGAATAGTCTTTAAGATGAAGTTTCCTGAAATGATTTAAAATAAACACAGATGGGGGGGGGAGAAAGCTGTAATGAGGCACTTAAAAGATAAAGTGAGCATTTTTCTTAAGAACAAATGGGGTTTTCAGTCTTAAGAAATATATGTATCTGTAAAATTTTTGAAATGGAAGGGTTTTGTTTAAAAAAAAAAAAACTGCTTTAAAAAAACGTTGGTGACTGAGCAAGGTTTCCCTCCTGACGTCTCTGTGCTCTGCCATCTCTCTGACCTTGCACCATCCCCTTTTTCCTTCCCAGCACCTGAAGATCCTTTCAGAATGCCGGAGGAGCGTTCCCCCAGGGTGACCCCACAGAATGTTCCCTACCAGGACCTCCCTCACCTGCTCAACGCTGACGGACAGCACCTCTTCTGCCGGTACTGGAAACCCTCAGGCGCGCCCAGGTCAGTCTGCCCCCAGCAACAGCGATGCTGAGGTTGGCCCCTAGGGGTGTCGGGGGTCGTGCCCCCTTCCGCTTCCTATGCAGCTCCTGTGAGGCCGCTTTCTCCATGACCTGCTTCACATGCCGTTTTCACATTGAGCCCAGCAGGCTAACAGGCTAACAGAGCTGAGGGCTTATGCTTCATCTTTTTTAAAATTAAGAAGCAGGAGTTCTATTTCAAATATGACAAGTAGGATGTGAGTTCTACCGTATGGCGGTTTTCACAGGACTTTATTTTTTGTGCTGGAGTTGATTTCCTGTTGTGCAGACAGGCCTTTAAAATCCAACCCAACAGTGACCGAAAACCACCTGATCAGATAAAATCAAAATGATGTGTATATATAGTAACTTTTGTTCTCTGTCCGTTTGGCTGTGAGCCTCCGAGGGTGTGATTCGTGTGTCAGAGAAGGAAGGGGGTCTGCCTGTCTCCTGGTGTCTTGCCAGCTCAGTTGCTTGGTACATTTCCCATCAGGGATTATGTCTTGCTGTTAGAAACAGTCGTTGGGACGACACACAGTTAGACAGCTGGTCTTCTGCCACTTTCCTCCGCACGCATGAAACGGGGAAAACCCTGCTTGTTTGTGTTGTTCAGGGAAGGAAACGATTTGGGATAGCCAGCCGGCCTAGCGGCCGGTGAACGTCTCCTGCTCCGCGGACGTGTTACCTGCTCGCAGCAGGCCTCCGGTCCCCGGAGGCCCACGTGCGGTGTGGGGTGTGGGCTGGTTGCAGGATCATGTCTCCTCACTGTTACCCAACCCGAGCACAGGTGTGAAATTTCTCCTCCGGTTTCAGCAAGGTGTGTATAGTCCAGGTAGCTGCACATTCAAGACGCGAAAAGCAACAAGAAAGCAGAGAGTGAACTACAAAGACCTGGTTTAGAGTCACAGCCTCA
Source organism: Connochaetes taurinus (assembly GCA_006408615.1). Taxonomy (NCBI): domain Eukaryota; kingdom Metazoa; phylum Chordata; class Mammalia; order Artiodactyla; family Bovidae; genus Connochaetes; species Connochaetes taurinus. Next base: position 189,111 of record SJXO01001830.1, read on the forward strand.
GGGCAGCCGGATAAACGCTGCCAGTGGGCGGTTAATAGTCCTGAGGTCTGGCCTTGTCTTTCTTAAAGCTCTCTGGGGGAGAGCGCTGGAGGGGGCGCGGGTGGGTGTCGGATGGGGCGGGCGAGGTCGTCAGGCGTCCTTAGGCTCCCTCTGGCTCGCAGCGGCCCACTGCGGCTTTAACTTCTAACCACCCTGCGGTGCACGGCGCGTTTATCAGCTCAGTGTGCACCAGGACGGCGAAACTGCGAGCCTCAGGCTTTGGGGGCTTCCTCCGTGGAGGGGAGGCTGTCCTCACTGGAGGTCAGCGGGACAGAGAGCCCGAAGGCTTCCGACCAGGCGGGGCCGCCTTCCTTGAGCTGCGCTGGCCTCCCAGTCTCCACCCCGGTGGCCTTGGGCCCACTTCCTTGCTTTTGCTCCAATTACCAGCGGCACCCGCCCCCCACCTCCACCAGTTGTGTTTAAATCTCTTGGGGTCAGTGTTTATCTCCTGCTGGGAATGAGAATGGGGTGGGTGGGGGCCGCACTGGGGTTCCGGGCTTTGCCAGAGAGGGCCCCCCACCCGCCTGCTCGTCTCCCCCCTCTCAGATGATGCAGGTTCATGAGCTCCCTTGGGGGGCGGCCCCCCCGGGTCGGAGGACCTTTAAAATCCATCCCCACCAGTCCTGACCCCTCGGGAGGTCCTGGAGGCCCGGCGGTGGCAGACGCTGCTGCGCCCTGGGGTCCCAGAGGGATCAGGCCAGGCCAAGTGGGGGTGGGCCAGGGCGGCCTCAGGGCAGAGTCTGTGCCCGCTGGTGGGGCCACATCCCTGCGCCTGGGCTCAGCTGCTCTGTCAGACTGACCGCCCTGCCCTCCTGCGGGTGGGCGGCAGGCCTGCTGCTTCCGGAGCGGAGCGGCCCGCTGGGCTCAGCCTGCCCCTCCAGGGAGCACCCGCCAGGGTCTTACCCCTGGGTAGCTCAGAGTCTTCTGTGCTTCTATCCTTGGGGAAATTACCACCAAATGTCCCTTCTCTCTGCTCCTTTTTACACATGTTTCCCAGGGAGGCCCTAGGGACCTCAGAAGCCCCTGCCTTATAGACGGTGCCGGATAGAGGGGTCTTAGTCATCATGAGTCCGAGGCTGAAAGCCCGCTTCTTGGTCACGCCAAGGCAGGTTTGTGCTTATCTGGTGGCAGAGCTTTACGGTGACGGCGGATCCTGACCGTCCTTAGGTTGCAGCAGAACGGGCTCCCGTGCGGTGGGTCTCGGGCCTGCTCTGGCCTCTGGACGAGTCTCTCAGATGTGATCTCAGGCTTATCTTCCTGTCAGCCCGAGAGGCAGGTGCTGTCCTTGTGACCCTTTCAGAAGCTGGCCCAGCTGCATTTTGTCCACATTCCTCTGGTTCCAGTGAGCACAAGGCATCCGTCCAAGGCCTGTCTTCCTGATAAATTCTTGCGTGTTTTTGTCAGGATGAAGGTCACTCCTTACGGAAAGGAGTGATAGAATCTTTCACTGTGATTGTGCTCGGCAGTGTCGCCGTGGACGGCAGCCTTCCGGGCTCCTCTGGCCATTTCCTCCTCCAGGGGGTCTTCCCTACCCAGGGCTCAAACCCGCGCCTCCTGCGTTGGCAGGAGGATTCTTAACCACTGAGCCACTTGGGAAGCCAACAGGATCTTTATTCTTCCTAATTCTTTGCTGGCAGTAGGTTAAAATATGATCTGTTCTGAAACCCCAAATCTTCTTATGCCCCTGGGGACTGGCTGCCTTATCGAGACTGGGAACTTTGGAATTTTTGAAATCCTGACTCTGCAGCAGGGTTTCCCTGCCGGCGTTCTCGGGGTCACGGAGCCGGCCAGGTGGGACGTGAGCTGCCCTGTCACGGCTCTCGTGCCCTGGGATGGTGTTTCACGCCTTTGGCTTCAGGTTGCCACTCAGTCCGCCTGAAGGGCAGCTTTGAATTACCTTCTGAAGTGACTCAGCCGTCCTGGCCCCCGAGGATGGCTGACAGGTCAGCAGCGCCGGGGCCCCAGCGGTCTGGCGACTGCAGCGCCCGGTTGGATGGCTTGGCTCGGAGGAAGTCCTCCCTTGGTTCCGCCAGCTGAGGAGGGCTGCAGGGCCGTGTGATCGCACGGCTGCAGGCCTCCGGGGTGTTCAGGGCCCGGTGTGGACGTGTCACGCCCGTCTGCCTGGGCCTGACCCTTGTGGGATAAAGGCCTGGATGCCCTGCATCTCCCCTCCGAGCAGGGGCTTCCTTGTGCCCTGCCCGCTCTCCATCTCTGGGGAGCCCCCCGCCCGACACCATGGAGCCGACCAGGCTCTCTTCCTGTTGACTCACTGTCACGACAGCTGGGGTCCCCGGGGGCCGCTTCAAAGAGCGATATTCCTCCTCTGGCCGGGGCCTGGTGCAGACACCTGGGTGACCCCCCCTCGAAGCAGCTCCAGACCCGGGTCCCCTGCACGGGCCCCTCAGCCCGGGACCCTGAGGCCCCTTCCTGCCTCCTTGCGGGGGTGGCCTTCCTCCAAAGGAGGGTGGCACGGCTTCCTTTCTGGAAGGCTCAGAACCTTGGCCGCTGCTGGTGGGCCTGGAGTCCACAAGCCGAGGCTTCCGCCTCCTCCCTCTCCGACATGCCCTGCTCTGCCCTGGGTCACGCTGACCGCATCTCCATGAGGCCCTCGGCGTCTGCCTTGGGAGTTGCGGCCAGAGCCGCCTCAGGACGCTTCCTCCCACCTATGCAAATTTACCTGAAGAAGAAGCAGCACTTGCCGGGAGCTGGGATATATTTAAAGGCTGGAGAACACCCTCCCTTCCTGCCGCCCTCCTACTGTCCTCCCATCAGCCACCAGCCCCTTGGGTCTGGCACCTGGGGCTCTGGAGACGGAGCTCCTCCCAGCCAGCTGGGTGCAGGCGTGGAGTGCGGAGCCTCTGCCATCTGGCTGGACCCCACTGCCCTCTGAGGTCCCGTTCCCCTGGGTCAGCTCGTCTCCGTCCTCCCCTCTGCCTCCGGTTTGCTCTCCGGGTTGTGTGCCCCCCGCGTAGGGTGTGGGCACCGAGCTCTGGGCGGCGCTCCCTGGGGTTCTGTGTGTCTGGGGGGGGTCTGCCTCCCTGGGGCCCCTGCTGCTCCCCGTCCCTCGCGGCCCTCCGCCCTGAACGCCTACCACCTGTGTGACTAGGCGTGACACATCGCTGCCTTTGGTTGGCATGTCCCCAGGGCCAGCCAAATCCCGCCCCTGTTTCCAGCCGCTCAGCCGTGTCTGACCCCATGGACTGCAGCACGCCAGGCCTCCCTGTCCATCACCAACTCCTGGCGTTTACTCAGACTCATCAGGTCGGTGATGCCGCCCACCATCTCATCCTCTGTCGTCCCCTTCTCCTCCCGCCTTCAATCTTTCCCAGCATCAGAGTCTTTTCTAATGAGTCAGCTCTTCGGATCAGGTGGCCAAAGTCCTGGGGCTTCAGCTTCAGCATCCGTCCTTCCAGTGAACACGCAGGGCTGATTTCCCTTAGAATGGACTGGTTGGGTCTCTGTGCGGTCAAGGGTGTCCCATCCCTTAGGTTCCACCCCTCACTCATCCCCAAAAGTGGCCCTAGGGGCCCAGTTCTGGGTGCATCCACCCTTCCCACTCAGCTGTGGCCGCACTCCCGCCCAACAAGCCAGGCAGGAGTCACTGGTTTACGGATGCCGGGGAGCTGGCACCAGGGTGGGGACACAGTGGTGACGACCTCTGCATCTGAGGAAGAGGGGGTGGTTACCATACGACGGGGAGGTACCTCGAGACCAGGGGGAGGGCGGTTCCCTGGTGGCTCGGTGGTCAAGAATCCGCCTGTGATGCCAGAGACCTGGGTTCAGTCCCTGGGTCGGGAAGACCCCTGGAGAAGGGAATGGCACCCCACTCCGGTAGTTTTGCCTAAAGAGTCCCGTGGACAGAGGAGCCAGGCGGCTGCAGCCCGTGGACAGAGGGGCCTGGCGGCTGCAGCCCATGGACAGAGGGGCCTGGCGGCTGCAGCCCGTGGACAGAGGGGCCTGGCGGGCTGCAGTCCGTGGACAGAGGGGCCTGGCGGGCTGCAGTCCGTGGACAGAGGAGCCTGGCGGCTGCAGTCCATGGAGTCGCAAAGAGTCAGACAGGACTGAGCGACCCTACAACACTAATCTAGACACGGGACAGCTGCCAGGCGTGGTGCAAATTAGGAAGAGGGCTGCGTGGGGTCGGCACGGCCCCTCAGCTGGGGGGTTTGGTGAGCAGAGCACAGGCTCCCATTCACCCTTCCAGCCAGCACCCTTGAGCGGTCTTGCTCTAGTGAGAAGGATGTGCAGGGCTGGGAACCACGGGAAGCTGGAGACGGGGAGAGGCTGGGCCCCGGGGTCCTGCTGGCTATGGGTAGGCTATGGGCTTGAGTTTGCGCCTTGGTGGGTGGGCAGCCGTGGACCGCCTTCAGACCCAAAAGTCACGCAATCGGGCTTGTGGCTTGAGCTCAGCTGGCAGGAGGTGTTTGCCGTGATGCAGGGTGCAGGCGGAGGGGGTGAGTCAGCCCCTCGAGGTGCTGGGGTCAGAGCTTGCTGGGTGGTGATGGAGGGTTCCCAGGGGTCTCCCCGGGTGCATGGGGAACGTGGGGTCCCCTGCATAGCACACCTGCAGCTTACTCTCCTCTGGAGACGCCGGGGCTGCTCTCTGACGGCAAGGACCTGTGGACCACCAGGCTGTGGGACCCCCCACTGGAGCATCCCCGAGAAGCCAGCAGGGAAGCAGGGACCAGCGGGGCGGCCGGCAAACCTCCCCAGTGAGATACTGACGTGGGGGGCGGTCAGTTTCCTGAAGGCCAGAGAGGAATCTTGTCTCCCTTTGTCTCCCCACCGCAAGAATCAGAGAGGGCCTTAGACTTCTCTGAGTGGGCTCCTGATCTTTCCACCTAAACGCGGCGGCCGTGGTCCTTGCTCTGTGTTGTGAGGCAGCGACATGATTTTTGATCCCATCGCGGCCGTCCAGTCCTACCTCAGCTTTCTCCTGCCTATTTTAAGAATTTCCCAAAGTTCCTTCCTCGTAGATGGAGCCGCCAGTCCTCCTCCTGGTGTTTCCGCCTTTGTTGCGGCAAACTGCCTGATGTTTAAATAGGGCATCTCTTCTGGGCTTTTTTTTTTAAGACTCTTCGAATAGCAAAGATCTTTTGATGGCGAGAGGACACTGCTGTTCTTGCAGCATTCTCGCAGTTGGTTTTTCCAACAGCTTCGTTAAGGCATAATTTTTTCCAGTTGCTATAAGCATGTTCTGTGGATACAAGTCGGGCTTTGTTTTTCAGCGGAGTTGAAGAAAAAAAAAATTGCAAAATAAGCCGCTCCCTGAAAGGCGGCCATTGTCCACCGTTGTGCGTTGCTCAGCACCTTTTAGGTAGAGATGCCCATCCAGGCGCACTTTGTCCCCGAGCGCCAACGAAACAGCGCTTCTCCTGCCAACGGCCCTTCGTGTGTGACTCTGCTGAGATTACAGCGTGACCCTTGTCCCACATTTAGGGTCAGCCAAGTCTTCCGCTGGGGGTGGCGCTTTCATTTCACCCAGGCCTGCTGGCTGGGGTGGAGGTGGGGAGGCGGATTCAGTTCAGTTCAGTCGCTCAGTCCTGTCCGACTCTTTGCGACCCTATGGACTGCAGCACACCAGGCTTCCCTGTCCATCACCAACTCCTGGAGCTTGCTCAAACTCATGTCCATGGAGTTGCTGATGCCTTCCAACCATCTCATCCTCTGTCGTCCCCTTCTCCTGCCTTCAGTCTTTCCCAGCATCAGGGTCTTTGCCAGTGAGTCAGTTCTTCACATCAGGTGGCCAAAGGATTGGAGTTTCAGCTTCCGCATCAGTCCTTCCAGTGACTATTCAGGACTGATCTCCTTTAGGATGGGCTGACTGGCTGCCTTACCTTCTGCAAAAAGGTTCAGAGGAGCTCTTACCGTGGAGTCGCCGCTCTGTCAGTGTAGGGAAGGAAGAGGGCAGGAGGGTGGCCAGGAGGGCAGCAGGAAAGAGAGTGGGTTCAGGAACTGCCTCCTCAGGGACATCAGGGTGAAGGGGAACTGGGCCTTCCTTTCCTTGAGCAGAGTCCTCAGGAGCCTCCGCGGGCAGGATGGACACAGCGAAGGGACCCCTGTGCCCTTCAGGGTCTCAGGTCTGGGCTCGTGGGCGTGGCCCCCGGAAAGCGGGTCTCGGAGGAAAGCTGACCGGAGGAGGGCCTGGGTCTCCGAGCTCTGAGAGTGCTTCTCAGGCCTGCTCTCAGGCCCCCGGTGCACACACGTGTCCCTGGCCCTGAGATCCGGGCTGCCCTCAGCGGGAGCTCAGAACCGTGTCTCCCCCCAGGGACCCAGGTGTCTGAGCGTGTGGCTGGCGGGGCTGAGCACGAGGGGACCCTCAGAGGTGGCAGCTCGCCCCAGCCGTCGGGGCTTCCTGGGGGTGGTGGAGGCTTCGGGGGGTGGGCTCTGTGGCCCTCGGAGAGCCACGGGACCTGAACGTCCCCCCTTACTCGAAAAGCACGGTGGGCCGCCCGCTGCCCAGCCCCTCAGGGTGGGGGCAGCCCGGGACCCCAAGGCTCAGTGCTGGCTGCATCACCCGTAGTGGGGAGATGGCGTCAGAGGGTGAGCACGCCCCTGGGGGCTGGCATGGGGCCGCAGGGGCATTCCCAGGGCTGGCATCCTTTGGCCCCACGCCTCCCCGCTGTGGGTTAGACCCCGGGGTGGCTTTCCCAGGAGGCATCCACAGACCCCCCGCTGGGGGCCGGGCTCTCAGAGGGCCTCCTGCTCCGCGCTTCCCCCAGAGGCCCGCCCCCGAGTCTCCATCTGGGCAGTCCTGTTTTCAGTGGTGCGAAGCGTGCAGGCGCCTCTGCAAAGACCAGGGAGGCTGAGGACCAGGGCAGCCCGACCTCAGGAAGATGCAGGAGACTGACGTAGGCCCCGGGGGTGCTGCGGGGCCCAGGGGGGCCCAGGAGGCCTCGAGAAACAGGGCAGCAGAGGATGTGGGCTGGGAGGGCTCCACGTGGAGCGGGGAGGAGGGAAGACGGGAGGAGGGGAGGACCCGGAGCAGGGGGCCGGGGGCTCGGGTCAGGCTGGCCTGGTCTCAGCAGGGCGGTTTGCCCTGGACCGTCCGCGTGGCCGGAGTAGAGACGAGGGGGCCCTGCTTGGGAAGCACAGCCTTTAGGCATTCTAGGCGCTTCGCTATGTTTATGCTGTTCAATCCGTCGTGCTGAGATATCCCTCAGGGGAGACTGGTGTCTTGGAGCCACACAGCAGGATGGCGGGCCTTGGCAATGGTAGACCAAATGGCAGGCCTTGGAGGTAGAACCCGCCTGAGTCACACGGTTGGGGTGGGGCTGGAGGCTGTCCCTGGACCCGAGAGCCAGTCTTCTCGTGGTTAAACAGGGCCCCCTTTCCCCTGGGTGGTCGTAGCGTCAGACGCCGGGTGTCCGTGGGGTCAGTGCCTGGCCCAGTTACGAGATGTGAGCGTGTGGGTCGTCTTGGGCTCCCCCACCACCCACCCAGTGGGCTCTGGGGACCACCGTGGGCTCATCTGTCATCCACCATGCTCACTCCACCCTGCCCGCCAGCATCAGTCACAGGCACCTTCCTGACGTCCGTCTTGACCTCCCTCCACGTGGCGCAGGCTGTGTACTTTCCCCAGGCTCCGGGCTAATTACTTAGCAGTTAGAGCCGTTGCTGTGAGATTTCAGACACCGAGAAAGCATCCATTCTGCGGGTGCTCAATTTACAAAGTCGTGGGGAAGCCGCTGGTGGTGGCGTTCTTTCTGAGATAACACGCAGTTAGCAAACTCGATGCTTCGATTAATGTCATGTGAAAACCTCTGTGCCCGTGTTGGAGGTGTGACCCTTGACCCGCTGGAGGACCGGGACCCTTAGGGAGGGGGCCTGGGGGTCAGCGCGCCCAGACCCACTGGTTCTCTGCCCCGTCGGCAGCGGCCTCAGCGCTTGGCGTCTGTTTGCTTTCCGGGCCCCATGGCGTGCTCGGGTGTGTGGAGGTGCTGGCGCTTGGGCGGGGCTTGTGTTGCGAGGGCTGCCCTGGCCCCTGGCGCGTCTGCAGGGGCAGCGTGTCAGGAGGCTTCTGGTTGGCAGCCCGTGCTGGGCCTCGTGGGCGTCTCTGTGCGCCTCTGGTCAGCTGCTCCCCCACAGGGCAGGCAGCCGGCTGGGGCCTGCTGGCCTCGAGTGTCTGCCCCTGGCAGGCTGTTGGTCTGTTCTTCCCCACGTCCCCTGGGGCATCAGGGTGGCAGTGTTTCAAGGGCAATGAGAGAGCAACAACATGCTTTCCAAGTCTCTGCTTGGGTCAAGTTTGCAAGTGTTGAGCAGGCAGAGTGAGTCAGCCCAGGGGTGGTAGAGGCCCGTCCACGGAGCAAGGTTGGGGGAGGATGTTTCATGGCTATTTTTGACTCCGTCACTGGGAAGGGACTTTTGTGCTGAGAGCTGGGACACCAGGGTTGGAATTTTGTTTCTGCCTCTGAGTGGCTCTAGATAAAATGCCATCAGGTAGACGTTCTAGCAGGTTCCCAGAGTTTGCGATTTTATATAACTCTGGGCCAGTTTGCATCTCACGCTGGCGACACAACCTGTGAGCTTCTCCAGGGCAGAGCTCAAGCTTCATATTATCCTGGCTTCCTCAGCTCTCGCCCCGGTAGAGTTTCACGTCTAGCACAAACCAAGAGATCCAAACGTGTGTTGAATGAATGAGTGAACTTCCTGTGTTTATAAGGTAAGACAGTTGGGTGGGATGATTCTCAAAAGTCCCTGTGGCATGGTTTTCTAGGAAAGGAAGAGCATTTCCACTGAGTGTAGACCAGAGGGGCTTACTCTTTGTGCAGGGATCAGGGCACCTATAATTCGGAAGCAGCAGTGAAGGGAGTTAGCAACAGCTAAGAAGAGAATATTCCCTACAGGCGGCCAGTCCCCTGGACTACTAGGTGGCTGGGTTTTAACCATTTTAACTTTGAAGTAAAATTTGAAAACACACCCGTGAGTGGGGCCTGCAGGACAGCAGAGAGTGTTTTCTGTGTCCGTGTAGAAGTCAGCACGGGCGCCAGAATCTGGGGTGGGGTCAGCTTCCTCTGAACGTGCGGGCGATGCGGCAGCTGTTAACTGAGCTGCAGGTGGAAGCTCAGCACCAGGGTGGAAAGCGATGGGGGTCCTCCGAGCGGCCTGAAGACTCGGGGTCCGCTTGACCACAGACCCCTGATCGCGTGAGCTCTCTTTGAGCTTCTTGTGTATGCTGGGCCTCATTCTGGTTTGGAGACCCCGAGGTGGTTCAGCAGCCCCTCTGCCTTGGAAGACTGCTCCCCTCATGTGCCAGGGAGACAGCGTGAAGCACCGTGGCAGTTTGCTTGTGAGGGTCATGCATTCTGAGGAGGTGGGGAGGGGGCGGTTCAGGGAAAAGTTTAGGTGACTTTAAACCGACCCTTGGAGGTGTTGAGGGGGACTGGAGGAGCCACTTCCACACGGGCATGGAGGCATGTTCTGAAAACAACAGGAAGTCTTTTTCGGCCTGACGTCTGCGTTGCATGGCGGGAGATGCGTTTGGAAGGGCTGGTCCGGGAGCTGGAATCTGAATGGCCGTCGTGTGTCTGCCACGAAGCGCCACAGACCCGCTGGCTTAAACAGCAGAACGCTCCTTTGCCCCGGGCCCGAGGAGCCGGCGGGTTGGCGTCTGGTGAGAGCGGCTTGCGTGTCGGTGACCTCTCTGCTGTCTCCCCGCCGACGGGGCGGACGCTCCACGGGACGCATGTCCTGACTTTTCAGAGAAGCTCGTGCTTCTCTGTGGCTTCATGGAAGACACCCCAGGTCGTCTGAAGTCACTGTGGGCTCGGCCCTTGCCTTGGTGTCGTGTGTCCTAAGACCACCTGCTGTCAGCAAGCCGCACTGGCTGCCTGGCCTGAGGCAGGTTCACATGTGAGAGTGGGCAGTGCCGAGGGTAAAGTCTGCCCGTGCCCTGCAGACCCAGCAGTTGCCTGCTCTGTAGCCATCCCTCTGCCTTCCTTCCTAACTTTTGTCCCTGGGGGTACCACTCATGGTTGGTTTTAATCAGGTGTGAATATTCCCTTTTCCCAGTGCTATTTGCAGCAGGAGCTGCAAATAATGGTCTGTTATTAAAAGACTGTTAGGATAAGCGTCTTCTCAGCAAATGGTGCTGGAACAGTTGGGTGCGTGTGTGTGCGCTCAGTTGCTTCAGCCGTGTCCAGCTCTTCGCAACCCCGTGGACTGTAGCCCGCCAGGCTCCTCTGTCCACGGGATTCTCCAGGCAAGAACACTGCAGTGGGTTGCCATGCCCTCCTCCAGGGGGTCTTCCCGACCCAGGGGTCGAGCCTGGGTCTCTTATGCCTCCTGCATTGGCAGGCGGGCTCTTTACCACTGGCGCCGCGTGGGAGGCCCTGGAGCAGTTGGGTATCTACGTACAAGAGGATGAAGTTGGGCCTCTTCCTCACACCATGTGCAGAAGTAAACTAAAGGAGTTAAATGTAAAAGCAGCACCTATAAAACCCTTAGAAGAAACCATAGGAGTAAGTCTTCACGACCTTGGATTTGACTGTGGTTTCTTAGATATGACCCCAAAAGGACAAGCCACAAGAGAAAAAAAATGGCATAGTGGACTTCATCAGAATGAAAACCTTCTGTGCTTTAGAGTACACTTTGAAGAAAACGAAAAGACAGTTCACACAATGGGAAAAAATGCTTGCAAAACATCTGTGTGATAAGGGAATTGTATCTCAGGCATGAAAAGAATGCTTGTAATTCAGTGATGGAAAGATAGCCTCCCTGAAACAATGGGCAAGGGACTTGAGAAACATTTCCCCAGACAAGGTATACTGACGGCTAATGAGCGTCTGAGAAGAGGCTCAGCATCAGTTGGTCATCAGGGAGATGAGGACAAATCAAAGCCACGATGAGGTGCCACTTCCCAGCCACTTGGATGGCCGCGTGATAAGGACAGGCGATGAGCCGGTGGGGATGTGAGGTCTGGACCCTCGTGGCCTGCTGGGGGATTTAAAGTGGTGGAGCCGCTTTGGAAAACAGGCTGACAGTTACTCAAAGGTCAAACACTGTCGCCTTCTGACCCCGCAGTTCCATCCCTAGGTGCGTATCGAAAGCAACCGGGACTAACAGGTCGTACTAGTAAACTCAAAACGGATAAACAGGGACCTATGTTGTGGCTTAAGGAACTACAGTCGGTGTCTTCCAATCACCCATCGTGGAAAAGAACCTGAAAAAGAACAGGCGTCGCTGAACCACTTTGCTGTACACCTCAAGCACTGTGAATGAAGTGCACTTGTTTTTTAAACCATTGAAAACGTGTCCACACACTTGTACACAAACATTCATGACAGTATCATTCCTAGTAGTCAACATGTGGGAACAAGCCAGACGTCCGTAACCGGTGAATGGACACATAAAATGTGGCATGTCCACGCAGTGGAATATTTGGCCATAAAAAGGAAGGAAATACTGGTGCGTTGATGAACCTGAAACAGTTATGCTGAGAGAAGATGACGGGTTAATACGATCCCATTTTCATGAAGTGTCCAGCCTAGGCTGGTCTCCGGAGAAAGAAGGCATATTCATGGTGGCCGTGAGCCGGGGTGGAGGTTGGGACAGCTGAGGGTTACGGCTAAGAGTAGGGGTTTCTTTTCAAAGTGATGAGATGCTCTAAAATTGATTACGAGGTTGGTTATACTACTCTGCAAACATGTGAAAACCGCTGAGTTGTATGCTTTAACAGAGCAGATTATATAATCTGTGAATTATATCCCGTGAAAGCTCTTGCCAAAAAAACACAAGTACCTAAGAGAGCGAGTTAAGCGGTGTCAGGCAGACACTTTTAATGATGTTTACCAAAAAGCCTGATGACCCAGAGTTACTCAGGGTATGTTGGCACAAGGAGGAAACAGCGTGAAACGGTGATCTCAGTCATATTAAAAAGATAGCCATGGGAAAGAGATTGGAAACACGACTATAGAAACGGAATGCGTGTCCTCAGGCCTCGCGCCGTCTTCGGAAAGTCTGACGCCTTGCTGGGTTCCTCCTGGGCTTCACCTGCACGAGTCTCACAGCATCACACGGGGCTGCCGTCACGCTTGCTGTTTCACTGACGGGGAAACTGGCCCCGGAGAGTCGCGTGCTAATGAACGCGGAGCCGGGATCTGAACTCTCGTCTCTGGGCTCTAAAGGCACTGATCTCTCCAGCACCCAGCTCTGCCTTGTAAACACGTACAGAGCCGTCCGAAGCTCCCGGCTGTGTGCACAGGTGCCTTGTAAACGCCCCCGACGGATGGGAAGACTGAGGCTCAGCAAGGGGCTACGACCAGGGGCCTGGGTGGAGCGACAAGAGTGGAGAGAGCCCATGGTGCCCGGTCCCTCCTCCACCCACGTCCAGCTGCAGCGGCGGCTCTGACGACGCTCGCCTGGCTGGAGCTGCCTCCCAGGGTCTCAGCAGAGCTCCGAGGCCTGAGCTCTGTCTCCGCAGAGCGGTGAGCCTGCCCCCAAGCTCGTCTCTGTGCTCCTCTTTCCTCTCCTGCATTCTCAATAGATTCCTGATTGTTGATGCCATCCGCTTGGCATTTCACCGCCCAGAAGGACTTGGAGCCATCTGCAGACTTGTAAAGTTCATGCTGTTCTCCTTCCAGGAAAAAAAAAAAAGACTGTTACATAAGACGGATTCAAGCACATTCTTGCAGGAAGATTGGGAGCCACTTGTCAG
>SJXO01001830.1:201945-219875 GCA_006408615.1 Connochaetes taurinus
GACCAGCGTCCCCGAGGGCCTCCCCACCTCCCCGGCGTCTCTCCAGCCGTAGCCGTCTCTCCTCCAGCCTCCAGGCTCTCCCCTGCTCGCTCAGCTCGGGTCGTTGAATTTTGTTGAAAATAAAATGTGCTGTCTTTGCGTGAGCATGTCTGTGGTATGACACTGAGAGATGAAGGGAAAGTAGGAGCTTGGGTGACTGATCCCCCCGGACGGTCCTTGGTAACCTCGCGGACTCTGAGGAGTTGGAAACCGCTGTACGGATAGATGGTCAGTCCCCAGCTCTCCAGATGGGGGGACAGAGGAGCTGGGACAGTTCACTCCCTCACAGGGACAGGGTGGCTGGGGCAGGACCCAGAGGTCTGAGCCGAGTGAGAGGCGAAGGCCCCCCCGCAAGGAGCCAGGCGGGCGAGGCAGTGAGGGACGGGTGAGCGGTGGCACGGGGCGTTGGTTAATCCTGCCAGCCCGGCTCTGAGCTGAGGTGACCTTGGCCTGGTCTGGACGGAAGCCTGCTGTCCGGGGAGGAGGCGGCGTCCATCTGCCTGCTGTCCACACCCTCCTGCTCTCGGCCACTCTCTTGCTGGCCTCCCTGGCAATGGGGCTTCCTGTTATAAGAGCGCCTTACATGTGTCTGCCTATGCGGGCTTTTCTCCAGTTGCAGAGGCCGCTCCATGGCGGTGGCTTCTCCGTGAAGAGCCTTCTCTTGCTGCCGACCACCAGCTCCAGAGCACGTGGGCCCGCAGTCGGGTGCACGGGCTTATGCTCCGTGGCGTGCGGCATCTTCCTGGGTCGGGGATCAGACCCCCGTCTCCGCACTGGCAGCCGGTTCTTTACCGCTGAGCCGCCAGGGAGGCCCACGCCGGGGCTTTCTGCCTCCTCATCCCCCCAGGACCACTTGGAGGTTGGCCTCCTAACTGACCACCTCTTATGGGGGTCACCTCTGTGTGCGGCCTCGCCCCTCTGGGTGGTCTTCAGACGTCCGGTGGTGAGAGCGGGGCCCGGTGCCCCCTGGACCCCGGGGAGCCGCACTCCAGTTCCGTGCAGGCCGCCTGTGTGGTGTCGGCCGCAGCGTCCAACTTGAGAGTCCTGCCTTCACTGTTCTCTTGGACTAGACTTTCTTTTTCATTGCAAGTCCATTTGGGGCGGGAAGTTTATTCTAACTCGGGCACTGGAAAGCTAGCCTGAGATGCCCTCAGCAGAAGGGGAGTATGGGGCACAGGAATACCCCCCGGCTGCGTCTCAGCCCTGGCTCCTCTCGGCCCAGAAACCGGAGCCGGCTTGTGCTGGGGAGCTGTTTCAGACAGACCGGCACCTCGCCGAGGCCTCCCTACCCACCCGGAGGACGCGATGGGGGGATTAGGCGACCCTGACGACCCAGTGTCCATCACTTAACGCCGGGCCGCCAGCGTTGGGCCCGGGCGCCCGTCTGCGTGGGAGCCCGAGACGGGAGTGCTCGCCCTGTGACGTGCCGCGCTGCGTGGTGAGCGCTGAGGTTTCTCCCGTCCCTTCCAGAGATGTCTGCAGTGTGCACACACCTGTAATCACAAGTCCTCCCCGCTGCCCGCCGCCTGCCGCCCGACGAGAGCCCGCCGCCGCTCTGTCCTTTGCGGGACGGGACACCAGAGCCCTGCGCCCCACGGTGCCCCTGCTGCTGTGTGTCCAGTTGAGGCCCTGGGAGGCGGTGGAGGCCGGGCACTGCCTGGGCGCCATCCTGGGGCCTCCAGCGGGCGGCGGCCCGCTGCTGGGACCCAGAGCCCACGCAGGTCCTTCTCTGTGCAGAGAGGAGACCTGGGCTTGGGACGGAGCCCAGAGCTCTCCAGAGAGAAGCCGGTCAGTCACCCCAACCCCTGGCCTTGGTTCTCCACATCACAGCCCCTGGCGCAGCTGTGATGCTCGCTGTTAAGGGACCATCCTGAACATCAGGCCGCGTGCTTCTGCGGGCAGGCCGTTAGTGATTTCCCTGAGGGCCGGTTCCAAACGCTGATCCCGACGCCAGCCCCCTGAGGAGCCCTTCGGCGTGAGGACCTTTTCAGGGTGGCAGGCAGGCGGTGGCCGCAAGGAGATGTCGCTGAAGACATCGCACTGTTGATGTCAGTGAAGGGCCGTGTTCTCCTGGCCGCTTACGTTACAGGCTGCTTTGCTGTGGAACATAAACCACTCCCCGAGGCCACACCCCGAAAGTGCAGGAAATTCTTTTCGGGAAGGAGCCGTCTGACGTTGGAGGTGTGGTCATTTCCGCGTGCGTTTCCAGCTTCGTTTATGTTAGGCAGGTATGCGCCTCTCATCTCTGGAGTTCTCTGCCTTCACGTCCAGCAGATCCTGGGGGCCTGGTCAAGCGTGGCCCGGGTTCCAGACCACTCTGCTCATCACATCTTGAGCACGAGGACTGCAGCAGCTCAGTGCCTCTGGTGGCCCCGCATCTCGTGCTGTTTGCATTTTGGGGCTTCCCTGGCGGCTCAGACGGTAAAGCGTCTGCCTGCAATGCGGGAGACCCGGGTTCAGTCCCCGGGTCGGGAAGATGACCTGGAGAAGGAAATAGCAACCCACTCCAGTACTCTTGCCTGGAGAATCCCGTGGACGGAGGAGCGTGGCGGGGTCGCAGGGTCGGATGCGACTGAGCGAGTTTACTTTCTTTGCATTCTATTGGCAGCAAGGAGGATGTACCCAAGTTAGTGCCACCCTGTCCGACAGACTCTCTCTCTAAAAAGCGTTTATCTGTCGGCTGCCACACCGCGGCTCTGTGCTACGTCGGGCGGTCTTCTCTCTGGCTGTGGCATTCAGGCTTACTCGCTCCGCCGCGTGTGGGATATTAGGTCCCCAGCCAGGGATCGAACCCGCGTCCCCTGCAGTGCAAGGCAGGCTCAAGCGCTGGAGCACCGGGGAAGTGCCCTGACAAACTCCTTCCGTTGTTGCTGATGCCGCTTCCCAGCCTTGCTGAGATGTCGTTGATGTGCAACGCTGTACGAGCTTAATACGGTGTGCAGCTTCATGAAATCACATGGAGTCTGAAATGAGTAGCACAGGAGCGCGTATCTCATACAGATAAGGAAAGTGGGGGGACTTTTTTCCCCTTCTGATGGGAACTCTTAGGATCCGTGCTCTTCACAGCTTTCCTGTACAGCGTCCAGCAGCGGTCACTATACGCCATGTTGGACATCGCATCCCAGGACTTGACTTATATTCGGGAGTTTGTGTTAATACCTCTTGACCTTCTTCCAGTCTGCCTCCTCCCACCCCCATCCTTGGTAACCGCAAATCTGATGCCTTAAGAGTGTCTTTCGTTTTGCTCTCCTTTTGTTTTTAGATTCCGCATCCGAGTAACGCACGCATTGCTCTTTCTGTCTGTGACTCACTTCGCGCAGCATGATGCCCAGTGGCAGAATCTCCTCACTTCTTGGGCTGAGTCCTCGTCCACCGCACGTGCACGCCGCGTCTTGATCCGTGCGTCTGTGGGTGGACACTTCGGTCGCTTCTGTAACTTGGTGACTGTCGACAATTCTGCCGTGAACAGGGGGGCGGTGTGGATGTCTCATGAATATAGTCTTTTCATTTCCTTTGGATACGTTCTCAGAAGTGAAAGTGCGGATCCTGCGGTAGCTTTATTTTTAACCTTTTTAGGAACCTCCACACTGTTCTCCACGGTGGCTGCAGAGACGGATGCTCCCAGCAGCAGGGTAGAAAGGCCCCCTCTCGCCACGGCCTCGCCAGCGTCTGCTGTTTGTGGACTCCTTGGTGGTCGCCCTGCGTGAGGCGGCGCCTCAGGGTGGTGTTGATGTGCGTTTCCCTGGCGGCTCGTGGCGCTGGCCACCTTTTCACATGCCTGTTGCCCATTTGCGTGTCTTCTTTGGAGCATCCTGACCCCATCCTCAGCCTGTGTCTAGAGGGCCTGGGGCTGCAGGAAGCAATTCCACGCTGGGGAGGGGGGGCACGGCATCCCTTGCCCCCCTGCCCTGACCGTCCTCTCCACGGCGCTTCACGCGGCCTGGTGTGTATTCATGTACTGATTATTCTGGCCCCGGCCGGGGACGCCGAGCTCCACCAGGGTACGGACTTTGTCTAATTCAGGTGTGTGCTCAGAGCCTGAGCCAGACTCCGAGCTCATCAGCCTCTGTCACTGACGGAACCGGTGGCTGAGAGAGGGGCGAGCTCCGGGCTGGGGCAGGCGGCCCTGCGGCAGGCGTGCGCCACGCCGTGTGGCCGGTGGGGCCAGAGCAGCCTCCCAGGAGAAATGCGTCTGTGTCCATGTCTGTCTCTGTCTGCATGTAGACGGATAAAGGGTGGGTGGATGGATGGATGCGTGCATGCGCTCACTCCTGTCTGACTCTTTGTGACCCCGTGGACTGTAGCCCACAGGCTCCTCTGTCCATGGGATTCTCCAGGCAAGAATACTGAAGTGGGTTGCCATGCCCTCTTGCAGGGGGTCTTCCCAACCCCAGGATGGAGCCTGAGCCTTCAGCAGGTGGATTCTTTACCACTGAGCCACCTGGGAAGGCCAGATAAATAGGTACGATAGGATGAGCAGTGTTTTCCTTTTTCTTTTTTAAGAGAGCAGGTGCTCTTGGAAACTTGCTGGGGCCTTTTGCAGCATCTGGACTCAGCGCTGAAGGTCTCGCCGCCCCGCTTGTTAGGAGCTTGCCTTAGCATGGGCGTGAGGGCAGAAACATCAGTTGTGGCAGAAAGACAGTGGCGAGCCACACGGGACTCACAGAGCATCTGCTTCCTGCTGCAAAAGATGACCGACGTGGCCCGGCTGGGCCGTGCAGCGGGAGGGCCCCCCACCGCCAGCTTTGTGGGGCGCGCTCTGTGTCAGCCTCACGGCCGGCCCTGTATCGTCCCTGCTTCCCAGGAAAGGAAATGGGCTTCAGCAGCTGGCCCATGGCATGGTTAAGGAACCACAGAGGTGGGTCTGCACCCACACCCTCTGGCCCCTGCCTGGGTGACGGGCTCATCCGTGAGGGCCCACGGTCGTTACGGTCCAGCCTGAGCTTTGTGGATGAGAAACCCCGCAGCGTGGTGCTCACGTGAGATGTATGTCTGGGTCTGTCTCCATCACCCGTCCAGGGATCCACACGGTCAGGCGGGGGCCCAGCCCCTTCTGCCTTGTTGCCCCCCATCCCGAGGGCTGGTCCAATGACCACAGCCAGGTCCTTGGTGTCCGCGCTCCAGGGCGTGGGAAGGGGGAAGAAAGAGCCAGCGTGAGGCGGGTGTCCTGGAGGCCACACTCAGCAGCTGTGTCCGTGCCCGTGGTCATGTGGCCATGCCTCGCTGCGGGACGCGTGCTCTGTGGCCTCCGCCTGGCGGCCGTGTGTGCAGGTGAAGCTCCCGGGAGCGAAGGTGAGCCTGGGGCCGAGCAAGGGAAGTGCTGTCTGCCTGTCACTATGCTGTGATCGCTTGTTCATTTCACAGCAACTGTTAACCTGTCTGGGGGCTGCCAAGAAGCCTGGTGACGTGGCTGGGAGAGGAGCTGTTGGCTGTGAAACTGGGATGAGCCCAGGGGGCCGGGCCACAGTTTCTCATGCCCATCGCTCCCATACGTTTGCCCCACTGCCCCCAAGACAGGGCGTGAGGCAGGGAACCGCAGAGAGGGTGGGTGGGTTCACTGTGGGCGGGGCGGGGCCTGGAGCGGGAGCTGGGCCCCGGGACCCCGGGGGAGGGGCAGGACTCAGGCTCGAGGCCGCTGGGGACCAGCTCTACTTCTGCCTCTTCTGATGGCGAGTGTGACCTCAGCCCTTTCCCGCTTGGTTTAGTCATCTTTACGTTACGGGGCTCCTGGGCAGGGCCCGCTGGGGTGACAGGTCCAGTTTGGGGTGATGGATGCTCCCAGCTGTGTCTCGCATCCCTCCAGCCGCTTCGGGCCCTGGACCCTGACGGTTTGTTCTGTGTATTGGATGGTGTCTGAGCTGGGCCTGCCTGCCCCCCACCGTCGTGGGAACTCTGCTGCCCCTCGTCCTGAGTCTTGTTACCTGTGACCCCGAGCTGCCTCCCTGCTCCCTGGCTCAGCTGGGTCATCCAGGGTCTCGGCCGCCCTGACCACCCGCGCCCTCCTGAGACCTCCGTGGCTGGATCACTCTGGGGGAGCCTGAGCGCAGAGCCTCAGGACAGGCAGGGGTGTGGAGCGCGCGCTGGACGGCCTTGCAGGGAGGGAGGGGCCCCCGGAGGTGCGGGGCTGAGAGCGAGTCCGCTGCCCAAGCATCACGGGGACGGCTCTTGGGTCGGCAGGACGGGAAGCTGCGCAGATTGGAGTGGGAGGGGCTGGGGGCAGGGTGTGGAGCCGAGAGGCTGTTGGGAGCCTTGGGTCTGGGGTAGCGGGGGCTGGGGCGGCAGCAGAAGGCTGCAGAGGACGCACGTGAGTGGTGCGGCCTTCCGGGGGGCGGGCCCCGGGCTCCGTGTCCAGAAGCTTCAGGCAGGGCCACAGTGGTGGACCCAGGGCTGCCCGAGACGTGGCTGGAGGCTCAGAGCCAGCAAGGAGCCCTGCCTGTCTTCTCACGGACAGCCTCACGTCCCACCCGAAACCAGAGAGCTGTCTGCCGGGGGGAGTTTGCAGTTTTCCTGCAAACCCCATGAACCCATCAACCCACTGAGCAGCCTGGCGTCTGCTGGGCGAGGTTCCGGGTGATGGAGGCTGGGAAGTGTCACTTAACTGCCTGAAAAGCAAAGAAGCAGCTTTTTCCAGCCCAGCGTGACCAGGGCCTGTCACACAACCACGCCCGGGGACAGGGGAACCCAGGAGGAAGGGCGACTGATGCTGCCTGGGGCTTGGTGTGGCCAGGGAGCCACCAGAGGGACAGGAGCCCCCCGGACAGACGGGCGGTGGGTGCGGTTGTGGTACACAAACACGGCCCGGAAGGCTTGTGGTGGGCGAGGCCGCCGCCCTACTAATGATCAGGAAAATGGGAATAAAGGCCACAGCGAGGTTCCCTCTCCCAGCTGTTCAGCTGGCGGATCTGAAGGCCATGTGGGCAGAGGAGGGCTGAGCGCTGTCGGTCAGGAGGTAAACCGGTCCAGCCTGGTGGAGCTGACGGTCCTCACCTGCCGGGCAGTGACTCTGCCACCAGACAGGGACCCCCTGGCCCGTAAGCGCCAGGAGCGTCACACGACAACCGCCAGGGCAGGACTCGCCGCATCCCCCGGTGGAGCCTGTCCAGATGTCTGTCCGCAGGGGACTCTGTGCCGTGTTGGTGAACACTGCCACACGCATCCACGTGGTTGAAGCCCCACAGCTCCAAAGCCAAAGAAACAATGCAGAAAGACCGTGAGGACGGGTCTGTTCGATACGAGTTCAGACGTACTCGGGACAGACTGGTGTTCATGCAGCACGCATGTGGTTAAGTGATGACGAGAAGGGGCCAAGGTGGTCGCGGGAGTGAGGGCAGGGCGCCCCAGTGTTGGAGGCACGCACGGCGGCCCAGCACCCCATCTGTGTGCCCCCCCTGCCGTGGCTGCCCACCCACCCAGGGCGGTCCATGGCGAGGGGCCACACTGACCTCGGCACGACCCGCGCTGAGGCTGGGGTCGGCTGAGGACCAGGCTGGGAGCTCTTGGGAGGCTCTCCTGGGCACGTGTTGCTGTTCTCGTTCAGTCGTGTCCGACTCTTTTTGACCCCATGGGCTGTGGCACGCCAGGCCTCCCTGTCCATCACCATCTCCCAGAGTTCGCTCAAACTCACGTCCGTTGAGTCGGTGATGCCGTCCAACCACCTCATCCTCTGTTGTCCCCTTCTCCTCCAGCCCTCAATCTTTCCCAGCATCAGGGTCTTTAAATGAGTCAACTCTTCGCATGAGGTGGCCAAAGCATTGGAGTTTCAGCTTCAGCATCAGTCCTTCCAATGAGCACCCAGGACTGATCTCCTTTAGGATGGACTGGGTGGATCTCCTTGCTGTCCAAGGGACTCTCAAGAGTCTTCTCCAACACCACAGCTCAAAAGCATCCATTCTTCGGCGCTCAGCTTTCTTTATGGTCCAACTCTCACATCCATACATGACTGCTGGAAAAACCATAGCCTTGACCAGATGGACCTTTGTCGGCAAAGTAACATCTCTGCATTTTAATCTGCTCTCTAGGTTGGTCATAGCTGTTCTTCAGGGAGCAAGCGTCTTTTAATTTCATGGCCGCAGTCACCATCTGCAGTGATTTTGGAGCCCCAAAACTAAAGCCTGTCCCTGTTTCCATTTTCCCTCCTATTTGCCAGGAAGCGCAAGGACCTTCTTTCCATATTGTTGTCTCTGTTACTTTGTTCTGCAAGCTGGCGCGTTTCAGGATGCCGGCGACATTCAGCACATATGCGATCCTAGGCGTGTGAGTGAGGAATGAAGACGGTCGCGGTGAAAAGGATGGTGCAGGTCTCATTCCTTCTGCCCCGGCTCTGCTCTCAGAGGGCTTCCGGCTCAGAGAATGGCCGTGTGCTGAGCCAGACCAGATCGAGGCTCGGAGCCCGGGGGGCAGTCCCACTGTGGGCCGAGGCAGTCCTGTGCGCCGGGGACGCTTTTCTTTGCCTGCAGACGTCACGGCCCTGGGCTGGGGAAGAGCCTTGGTCCTGCTCCGAGGGGCCCAGTCTTCCTGGGGATGGCCACATGGGGTGGGGGGCGGCGGGGAGCCAGCCAGCAGAAGCTGGCAGAGACCCAGGAGTGTGGTGCACCGGCCGGTCCGGCCCCCTCTGCTTGCAGCTGGTTGCTGCTGAACTGCTTTTGCACGTTTGTATAGAAACACACCTTTGCTGTGGCCTGTGGTTTCCTTGTGGACGGCTTGCATCATCCCTGCACAGGGAGGCCTGTGCTGCATGGGGCTCAGGGCTGGTAAACCAGGCGTCCTGTGACACCTCCCTGCCGGGGCCCCATGGGTCTCTGTGTGTGGCCGTCTTGAGGGCTGTGTGACAGCTTCCCTTTGGTGGCCCAGGAGTCAAGGAGGCCTGTGCTCAGACTGGAGCTGCCATGTCCCTGCTGCGTCCACGTCCCCCACCTGCTGGACGCCCAGAGGGCCTGAGGCCACGCACGGTGTCTCCTCGATGCTCTCTGGTGAAGGGCCAGCTGTGGTCCCGAGTGCCTGAGCCTCGATGCTCCACATGCAGGTGACCTTGTTCTGGGGCAGGGGGTGGAGCTGGGGCTGGAAGCGGATCAGAACCAGCCTTTTCTGACCCGCCGCCACAGAGCTGGGGATGGAAGCGGATCAGAACCAGCCTTTTCTAGCCTGCCGCCCAGCGTGGATGCAGTGTGAGCCCGGAGTGTGGGGCTGGGAAGGCTCAGGCCTTCTGGGCTGGCAGCATCTGCTCTGCGTGCAGCAGGCGTGTCCCCTGTGCCGTTTCTGGGGCGCCTCCCGGTGCGGGGGGTCTGCTCGGGTGTTCCATCTGCTCACCCACAGCAGCTCTGAAGTAGGCGGTGCTGGCTCGCTCCTACCATGGGAAACTCTTCCTGGAAAGAGGTCAGTGAAGAAGGACCTCAGATGAAACATTAGGCGTGGTTACAGTTATAAAGTGTAATTACAGTTGTAAGCTGTAGTTATAAGTTCATAATTAAAGTATAAGTAATAAACTGAATTTAATGTATATGGAGAGGGAAAGCATGGAAGGAAGTACCGTGTTGCTGACGGTAGCCCTGGGTGGAGGGATTACATGTGGGTCTTATTTTCCTGATGCCTGCCTGTGTTTTCGCGTTTTCCAGAATGAGCCGTGCTCCTCTTTCAGACTCTGTGGATGAGGCGTGGGCCTGGCTGCTTTTCATGTCATCCCTGTGGCGGTTTGGTGGCCTGCTTTGTCACTTCATAAATTCAGGAGCCTTAGTTACTGTCTCCCCCTGGAGGCCTGGTGGTCCCGGGGGCAGTTCTGTGCCCACCACTGCATCGGGACTGTAGGGTCTGGGCAGATCCTCAGTCACCTCTCAGGCCCTCAAACCAGACACATCTGACCTTCAGAAAGGACGAGCACAAGATGAAAATCGCCAGAAATTCAAGAGTTCTAGCAGCCCCACTGAAGGACATGGTTCTGAGGACTCAAGAAAACATCTTATTAGGAGATACTTTTGCTGCAAGAACTTTAGAAACTTTCCAATAACTTACACAGGATTTCAGAAGACTTACCTATAGAAAGTTCTGTAAAGTAAGAACAGTCCCTTACAAGGAGGGAAGGGTCCCTGAGACCCAGAGCTTTTCCAGCCTAGCGGCACAGTGCGGAGCCCAGCACACAGGCTCTCAAGGCATGCCAGTCTTAGAAGTTTTTAGACAGAATTATATTTGTGTTTAGCCTCCCTGGTGGCTCAGAGGGTAAAGAATCTGACTGCAATGCGGGAGACCTGGGTTCGATCCCTGTGTTGGGAGATCCCCTGGAGGAGGGCACGGCAACCCACTGCAGTGTTCTCGCCTGGAGACTCCCATGGACAGAGGAGCCTGGAGGGCTGCAGTCCACGGGGTCGCAAAGAGTCGGACAGGACTGAGTGACCGACGCTTCAGTCACTCCGCGTTTGTGTCGTAACCTGCACACACAGCCCTTGTTTTTCTGATATCTCAGTGCTGTTGGCTTGTGAAGAGTTAGCTCAGCGGGCTTTTGAAACCATCCACGTTGTGCAAGTCTGCCAGGCCAGGCCTTCCCTTTCCGGTGGACACACGGGTTGCAGGCGGAGGCGCGTAGGGGCCGGGGCAGACCCCAGCCGAGGTGCAGGGTAGCCGTCGTCCTGCTCGGCACCTGCTTCCGCTCTGACTCCCTTACTTGTGCAGTGGGAGCACCTGTGGTCAGCCTGCTGGAGCCAGGGGGGTGAAAGTCCATTCCTGGCACAAGGGGGCCTGGTTGCGTGTGTAAAAACCCAGATACACAGACCCGAAGGTGAGGCGGTGCCTGGGCTCATAACCATTTGGCTGAGTGCAGCAGTCCTTCCCAGCACATGCACCTCGGCGTGTTCTCAGCTGACTTGATCTGCCCAGTCCTGATGCAGGCTTCCCGGGGACAGAAAGCCACACACCATGGGCCAGGCACTTGGAGAACACAGTCACTTACTTCTCACGATGCCCCTGTGAGGCCGGATGGGTCTTCCTCTTTTACCCCTGCCTACCTGAATGGCAACCCACTCCAGTACTCTTGCCTGGAAAATCCCATGGATGAAAGAGCCTGGTGGGCTGCAGTCCATGGGGTCGCTGAGAGTCGGGTATGACTGAGCGACTTCACTTTCACTTTTCACTTTCATGCATTGGAGAAGGAAATGGCAACCCACTCCAGTGTTCTTGCCTGGAGAATCCCAGGGACGGGGGCGCCTGGTGGGCTGCCGTCTGTGGGGTCGCACAGAGTCGGACACGACTGAAGCGACTTAGCAGCAGCAGCACCTGAGTCCGGGAGTGACTTCCTCGGATGCCAGAGGTGGGGTCTGAACCCAGGGAGAACCGACTTTTAAAGCACGCCCCTTTTTGGCAACTTTTTTTGTGCCCCTTCCCATCAAATCTTAAGATGTTTGTGGGCCATCGCGTGTTGTCAAGGTGAATGAATGGGTTGATTTCATTCAAGTGCCTTAAAGCCAGATCCATGGTTCTCGGTCTCCATAGAGAGAGAGGCGTGGGCTTGGACCCACATGTGGCCCCGGGCACGATGCCTGAGAAAGGTCGGGGACCTTCCTCCCTCCCATGGGGACGAAGCATCAGCAACGGGAGCTGCTTGCAGAATTTCCGTGCAAGGGAGGCAGACGGTCTGGCCTCGGAGTTCACAGGTAGGATGAGTGGCCCCAGGGTATCCGGGAGTCGGTGGCCAAGGAGCTTTTTGAGCAGGACGAGGCGCCCTCCCTCGCTCAGCAGATCAGAGTCTGTCCACATCTGCCAGCCGGGGCAGCTCGGGGATGTGGGTGCGGATGTGGCTGCCTGCCGCTGTATGGGGTGATCGGCGTGGACGTGAGCCGTGACGTCACCCGGGGGCGGGGGGGCTGCAGGGTGTGAACCAGGCCGGCGGGCCAGGCGGCTGTGTGTGGGGATGAACTTGGAATGGCTCTGTCCTTGTAGATGCCGCGCGAGCAGGCTCCTGACGAGGGCTGCCGAGCACGGAGCGTGGGGGAGCCCAGGGGTCTCCGCTCGGCCGTCCTCTGTTTCGGGGTGCCTCTCAGCTTCGGGTGGGGACGTGCACCTCGCTGAGAGGAGGCGGGAGAGGGCCTCCGGGGGCCTGGCAGCCACACCCTCAGCGGGCAGTCTGGGGGAGCCGGCCACGCTGTGCAGTGGTGAAGGGAAGAGCGGGCAGCCGCGAGCACCAGGGCCTTGCCCGGCTGGGTCCCAGCGGAGCAGGAGGCCGTGTCCTCGTCCCCACGGGGGCCCCCAGGGCAGGTGGGCAGTGGGGCCTGGAGCGGGAGGAGGTGGCCAGGCTCTGAGAGCCGGGTCGTGCAGGAAGCGGGCGGGCCGGCCAGGCGTCCCCTGGGGGTGGCCCTCCCTGCTAGGGACATGGAGCCCCGGGTCGTTCATGGGACCGCCCCTGCCCCCCCGGCTGGCTGCATCGGAGAGCCCAGTGACCACTGCAGGGTGGAGGCGCCCGGGCGGAGGTTTCAGGGTCGTGGATTCAGAGCCGACCTCTGCGGGGGACCTCAGGCTCCAGCTACTGCCTGGGGTGAGGGCCTCCGGGACGCTGCCTGACCGCCCCCCGGGGCACGGCCACGCGGGGTGTCTCCCCCTTACCGCGTGGCCCCACGTGGCCCAGAGCGCAGGGTTCACGACCTTGAGCTGCTCCGGGCGACCCCCAGGAGCGCGGGTTGCCCACTCTGGGCCCACGCTGGCCATGCCCACCTCCGGGCCTCTGTGAGCGCCGGCACGGTTGGGCCGGGATCTGGGCCGCAGCGAGTTCCAGCTGCCAGCGTTGACTGTTATGTAACGGCTCACTGCCCCCAGCGTCCCTCTGGGTTATTTTCCATAAATTCTCTCAATCAGGCCTCACGAGGCCCGGGAGATGGGCAGTTATCGGCCTGTTTTACAAATGAGAGGTCTATTTCGAGCTCCCTCTGAGATTTTTAGACCCCTCACCAGCTCTGTTCTATTCCCGTCCCCGTGGCACACTGTTGGTGCCTCGGGAGCCCCGCCAGGGAGGGACGTGCCGGTCCCCGGCTCTGGGAGGGGGCCAGGCGCTGGGTTTGTGTCCTGCCGGGCCCTGCACACTCCGCTTTCCTTACCGGAGGGGGCCCAGCCGCCCTCGCAGCCCCACTTTCAGGTCTGATGACAGACGGGGAGGGAGGGCGTGGCTTTTTTTTTAAGTCAGGCAATTCCGCAAGTTAGGAGCGGGGTGGATGCAGACGATACCGTGACCAGCTGGTTTCCTGAGGGGGAGGCCCTGGAAATAAGCGAGCGCAGCTCCCCAGGAGGCAGGCGGACCCTGTCCCCCCCCGCACCGGAGGACCCTACAGGGGTCAGTGGGGCTGGTGTCCACGACAGCTGCCGCCTTCTGGGTCAGCAGACACCCCCGCCCCGCGAGCTGCTCCTGGTGGCCGCTCCCACCAAACATGTCATCCTTGGTCTTCCTGACTTTTTCCTGATGACATGAGTGCTCAGATTTCCTGTGATGAGGCGGGGGTGGCCAGGAAAGGGTGAGCGGGAGGGGCTGGCGTTGGCTCCCTTGGCTGGGCCTCGCCAAGTGTCTCACGTCCGCCCCCTCGTTCTCCCGACGGCCGCGTGCCTCCCCCGCGGGTGTGCAGACGGAGGTGGGAGCAGGTCCCGGCTGAGGCCAGAGGCCTGCCGGTGATGTGGGGGTAGACGCCCTGCCCCCCAGCCCTGGTCTGTGTCTCAGAAGCAGGCGGACCACCCTTCCAGGGGTCCCTGGGCAGTGTGGGCCCAGGAGGGGCTCGCCGTCCAGTGCGTGACGGTCAGCAGAGCAGGTGGCGGGAGCCGCAGGCCACCCGCGACAGTTTGCACGTCAGTTCTCTCATTTCATCCCCAAACCCTGTCAAGGGGGCACAGTGGGCCATTTAACAGATGGAGAAACCGAGGCCCACAGAGCTGCAGGAACCTGGCAGAGGCTGCACGTGGACCCCCCTGCGCTGCCGAAAAAGCAGGGCCTCCTGGGACAGGCCCAGGCAAGACACACCTGTCTCCCTGTTTCCCTCGTGACGCCTCTGCGTTCGGTGGTTTTAGGACTGTCCCCATTTTACAGGTGAGAAAGCCGAGACCCAGCGAGGTCTGTCCCTCAGAGCATGAATAAAGAAGACTGAAGAGAATCAGCTTGTCAGGTGGAGGGGAGTCCTGCTCTGTCAGACCTGGGCGCAGAGGTGGCTTGTGACTCTGAGTGTGTGTGTCGGGGGTGACATATGCTTCCCCGGGAGCTGCCCCTCCTCCCCGGGGCTGCATGCCAGGCCGGCCATCTGCTCTGGAGCCGGGCCTCCCCCTCCGACAGTCACCTTCTCCCGGAACAACCGGCTCCCAGCGGGCTGCAGCCGGAGAAGAAGCGTCAGGAAACGGACCTGCCAGCCCCTCCCGCAGCCCGCTTGGCGGCTTGTCTGTGTGCACAGCCCTGCTGGGCTTTCTGCCGCCGCTTCTCCTGGGAGCGTGCGGGCCAGGGAAGGAGGGGATGCCTGGCTCTCCTGGGCTCCTGCTGAGGGTCTGGCCCCCGGGGCTCCTGGGCAGACCCTGTCCCCTGCCTCCCTGCTCTGTTACTGCAGCCGCTGGGGCTTCAGGAGGTCAGACCAGGTCACTGCCCGGCTGGTCCCTCCTCTGCGTGGACCACCCCCACCTCTCAGGACTGGGCCCCCTTCTTCCTGGCCCTGGGCAGGCAGGGCCCCGCACAGGACGGCTCTCCTCCCCGCTGCCCGAGTCTCCTTCTCAGCCCGCCTCCCCGTCTGCTCCCTGCAATCCCGCCCGGTGGGCCCCGCCCTGTTCCCGGTGCCTCTTCCAACCCGCACTCTCTGCCGGGCCTGTCTCCCCCGTGGACGGCCAGCTCTGCGAGGGCAGGGCGGGGCTGGGTGTCCCTCTCCCGCCCCTCGCGTCGGCATTTCTGCCTGCTCCCAGTGGAAGGACGGCCGTGCCCGCGCCCTGGGAGTGTCCAGCGGCCTTGCCCAGGTATCGACCCTGGCGATGCCGACTCTGCCGCGTTGTCGCGGCCTCATCTTTGCTCTGTGTCCTCGGCTTCCCAGCTGCGCTGGTGTTTGCTCACCGGCCCGCTTGGGTGCTGTTCCCAGAGCCGAAATGGTGTCTCATGAAACCCTAGGCCAGCAGGGCTGCGGGCGGGCAGCAGGCAGGGGGAATGTTCCAGAGGACACAGGGTACACACTCGGGCTGGGAACGGCTGGCTGTCTGTGTGGGGGAACAGGGTGGGGGCCTGGGAGCGCGGGGGTACGGCTGGGCCTCAGATGTGGTCCTCAGATGGACTGGCGAGCAGAGGCGCAGCAGGTGTGGGGAGACGGCAGGGGCTGCCCGCGGAGAGGGTGCCCTGACGGGCAGGTGGGCGAAGAGGAGCCCCAGCCTGTGCCAAAGGTCTGAGCCTGGGGGCTGCGGTGGGTGGAGGGATCCAGGCACGGGTGTGTGTGTGGGGGGGTCATGCCGTTCATCCTTCCCGGGCTGCTGCTGTGCGCTGGGGTCTAACTCAGTTGAGCGCATCCTCGGAGACGAGACCCACGAAGCTTTTGCCCTGGAGGGACCTTCCAGTCGGGGGAGGAGGAACAGAGCTGATCGTGGGCGAGTCACTGAAGACCCTGTCCCCGAGGCAGTTAGAAGAAGCCTGGGACCCAGGGCACAGCCCAGCAGGGTCAGGAACAGGTGTCCGCGTGGCCTGCTCTCGGGAGCCGACTGTGTGCGTCCCTCCCTTGCGCCCTGTCCCTGGAGTCATGTTAATAACTTGAAATCTGCTATGTTGAGAGCATTTATACCATGGAAATTGGCAGACGGTACAAATCGGGTCCATCCACCGCGGTTATTAAATTCTTAGCAGCACGCCACTGTCCATGTATCTCAACGCTGAGAAGGGGAGCCCTCGGCAGAGGAGGGAGGGGATGAGGATGTGATCACGGGGCAGCAGCAGCTTCGTTGTGATGCAGCGGACAGAGCAGAGGGCTCTGTGGCTTGGGTCCAGGGAACAGTAAATGTGGGAGCCCTCGGGGGAGCTGATGCATCACGATTGGGGTTCAGGCAAGAGCTGGATCCAGGAGCCAAGGACAGGCACCCCCACACACGTCAGCAGCAGCTCGGATCCAGACAAGGCCCGTGCAGGGCGCGTGTCTGCGGAGAATCCCGACCTGGCGGGGGAGGTGGGCCTGCGGGTGCGTCCACCTGTGGGGAGAGGGCTGCAGAGCGTGTGCTTCCCGCAGTGGACGGGCGCGTGGGCCTGCTTGTTTCTGAAAGGGTGGCGACAGCACGCGCCGGAAGCTTCCACGTCAGCCCAGAGGAGCCTGTGGCTTCCCCGGTGCGCCCCCCTGGGTGTCGAGGGGCTCCACAGAGGCTGCACGCCTCCACGCCCAAAGGGCAGCCTGCCCGCCCCCGGACCCCACACGGCTTCTGAGCAGCATCTCTCCCGATGGAGGCGCCTCTCCACCTTGGCCACCTGGTGGGCCCTCTGGGCCCTCTGCGACCGTTAACCCCCCGTTAGCCAGAGGTGCGTCCGGGGTGGGACGCGGCCGGGCTCGGTGGAAAGCTCCTCGGGTGACTCCCAGGGTGGAGAGCCGCTGGATGAGACGTCCCTCCGGCCTAAGAGCGGCGTCTTCCACACCGCCGGCTTCGGGTGGGCTCTCTCAGCAGGCCCTTCCAGGCAGTGATGCTGAGCGCCACACCCGGGGATGTGAACTGAGCCCCTGAGGGCCTCGTGTGTCCCGCGGGCCCTGACCGCAGGGAGAGGCTGGCTGTCGCGTGACCCGGCTTGTCCACCGGCATTAACTGTGGGCCGAATTAATCCAGCCGCTGCCGCGCTCCCCAGGGCCTGGGAAGTGCTTCACCTGCTCCTTCTGGGAGCGCGGCCCCGGGTGCAGCTGGAGGTGACGGCTGTTTCGAGTTTCCAGCACACGCCAGGGGAGCTGAGACAGCCCCGTCCGCAGACCCCGAGGGTCGGGGGGCAGGTAGATTGGCCCAGACTGATGTCTGATAAAGTGGAGGGGGCTGGACATTGTGTGCTGTGGTAAAGAGAGTGGAAAATGTCTCCCGTATTTTAGGAGAAGGGCGGGGAGGACAGATGACAAAGTCAAATGAGGTCAGCCCTGCTGCTTCGTGCGCTGCTCAGAGCATCCCATCCACACCCTGGCAGATGGGAGCTGCAGAGAGCGCAGGAGCTGGCTCACCCACCACACGTATACGCGCCGGTTGCTGCAGAGCGCCGCTAGGCTGGCACAGCCCTGGGTTCTGCTGGCAACATGATGGGCAAGGCTCCTGGCCTCTCGCGCTGACCTCAGAGGGGAGGAGAGAGACAGGAACCAAGCCCGCAAGTGAACAGCAAAGCAGTGGCGAACTGTGGTGTGCGGCGAGGGCCCGGGGCAAACTGTGAAGTGCGGCGAGGGCCCGGGGCAAACTGTGAAGTGCGGCGAGGGCCCGGGGCAAACTGTGGTGTGCCTGGAGGGCCCGGTGCAAACTGTGAAGTGCGGCGAGGGCCCGGTGCAAACTGTGGTGTGCGGCGAGGGCCCTGTGCAAACTGAAGTGTGGTGGGGGCCCAGAGCAGGTCAGAAATGCCCAAGGGAGGGAGGCCAATGCGGGGAGGTCTGCCGAGAGACCCAAGCATGAGGAGCAGCCAGGGGAGATCTGGGAGAGAGTGCTCCGGGGAGATGGGACCAAAGGCCCTGAGCCGGATGAGCTGGTGCTACTGAGGAGACTGGAAGCCCCTCGTGAGGATGGGTGGGGAGCAGGGAGGTGCTGGAGGTCTGGAGAGACAGAGGGATGGGATGACTTGTCCTCTCAGCCCCTGAGGCCCACTGAGACCTGAGAGCCGGGGCAGCGGGATGCTCTGATCTGCATTTTACCAGCTTGCCGTGCGGCTTCCCTGGTTTTCAGTCTGGGCTGTGAGGAAGGTTAATTTTGTAGGGTAACAA
>SJXO01001830.1:220788-266867 GCA_006408615.1 Connochaetes taurinus
GGCCACTCACTACGGCCCTGACCACAGTGCCCCACTTGCCTCCGACCCAGGCGGCGCCCTCAGCAGCGCTGCCAGCCAGGAGCCCGGGACCCCGCCTCGGCCTCCGTGCTTCAGCCTCCCTAACGGCCGTCTCTCATCCCGCAGGGCGCTGGTGTTCGTGTCCCACGGAGCCGGCGAGCACTGCGGCCGCTACGACGAGCTGGCGCAGATGCTGGTGGGGCTGGGCCTGCTGGTCTTCGCCCACGACCACGGTGAGTACCGGCCCACTCCAGGCCCCCCGTCCGCCTCACCCCACCCTGCTCCCTCCCCGGGCACGCCACTCTGCTTCCCGCCCTGACACCGGCGAAAGGCGTTCTCCATGGGCTGCTTCTAAGTGAAAAACAGTTTTGTAAGCAAAAAAAGAGTGTCTGGCCCGCAGTTTCTGTTACGGCCGGGACTGAATGCAGGCTGATTGGAAGTCTCCGCTGAAAACCCCCGGAGTCGGGATGCGTTTGTACGTGAGCTCGTCCCAGGCCACGTCGCCCTCTCTCACGTCCATTAAGTGCCCTCCGTGAAAAACCGGCCTGGTTTCCCCTCGAGGGACTGCGGACGATGCTGACTCAGTGCAAGCTGGTTCACAGCCCGCGGAGACCTCCAGGCGTGTCCAGGGCACTTCAGACCAGGGGGACAGTCAGGGTCTCGAGGGCCGTGCGGGCCTGAGAAACTCCCCGACACGGGGCTCGTTCACACGCACACCTGTGCACACACACGTCCGCAGGCCAAGTCTTTAATTCTTCTTCAGTAATGAAATCCACAGTAGCCATCATAACGCAGCGTCTGGTGCCTGAGTCTGTAGCTGACTCTTTCGCTAGTCGGGCGGTGTTCTCCGTGTCTGGGACGGCCCCCAGCCAAGATCTTTCTTTGCCTGAAAGTGTTAAGATGGAAGAGTTCTCATGACAGAACATGGTGATTTCTGCGCTGCTGCAAGGCAGAAATCTATCACTGTCGCCCAGATGCAGAAACCTTGCTTGTGTTCCGTCCGGTATGGAAATAATGAGCTGCATAGGGGGCGGGGGCAGTGCTGGGCCTGGGGGGTCCTGGGAACGGGGGGAGCTTCGGGCGCTCTGTGTATAAGGAACTGCAGCTGGGCTTGTGGTTCAGTCACGTCTGACTCTTTGTGACCCCCATGGACCACAGCACGCCAGGCTCCCCTGTCCTTTGCCATCTCCTGGAGCTTGCTCAAACTCATGTCCGTCGAGTCGGTAATGCCATCCAACCATCTCATCCTCTGTCGTCCCCTTCGCCTCCTGCCTTCAATCTTTCCCAGCATCACGGTCTTTTCCAGTGAGTCAGCTCTTCCCGTCAGGTGGCCAAAGTATTGGAGTTTCAGCTTCAGCATCACTCCTTTCAGTGAATATTCAGGACCAGTGTCCTTTAGGATGGACTGGTTGGCTCTCCTTTTGAGTTGCGGTGCTGGAGAAGACTCTTGAGAGTCCCTTGGACTGCCACTTGGTTGCCAAGAGCCCTTTTCCAGCCAGATACACGCAAGGGCCTTGGTCCTTTTAACTGAGAATATTGACTGAGGCCTTGCTCACTGTGGCTTCATGCTCCCTCGTGCTCTGCAGACATTCCCAGTGATCTTCGTGAGCCCATCTGAGAGGTAACATTCGAGGATTAGCCTGAATTTCACAGCGGGATGCCATACTGCCATTATTTACTCTGGTGCTTCCCACATTGTTAGGCCCGTGGTGCGAATGACTTACTTTCTATCACATTTGTCTCCGGGAACGTTTGTTACAAGGAACTGAACAACACGGGGGCGTTCTGAAAGCAAAGAGTATTTGTATCAGACAAACATGAGACAGCTCCAGCGGAATTTCAAGATAATCTGGTTTTGTCCTGGCATCAACCACCCTCTTGTCAGCTGCCCTTGGCCAGATCTGTGGGAGCGGGTAACTGCGTCATGCCTTGTTTGTGTGTGTGATCGTGGAACGTTGAAAAACAATTGGAAGAGTTTTTTTTTTAAGAGTAAAGAGAGAAAAGAAACAACCCCCCCTTTGAAGCTGAGGCCTGACTCTCTCTGACTTCCAAATACAGCTTGACCATTGCTTGATTGATTGAGCGGTTTCTTGCAGTGACTCACGGGCCGTCTCTCTGGCAAGTACCCGATGGAGGTACTTTTACTCAAGACGTGAGCTGCGTGACTGTCCTCATCTGGTGCTGAGGGTGGCCAAGGCTCCCTTAGTGGGAGAAGCGGGTGCAGGGGGTCCTGTGCAGGCTAGGGAAGCAGCTGCTGGTGGTTAGCGCCCGGAGCCCCCATATTTCTCATGGAGAGGCGGGGCTGAGGGTCCTGTGCAGGCTGGGGAAGCAGCTGCTGGTGGTTAGCGCCCAGAGCCCCGTATTTCTCATGGAGAAGCGGGGCTACGGGTCCTGTGCAGGCTGGGGAGGCAGCTGCTGGTGGTTAGCGCCCAGAGCCCCGTATTTCTCATGGAGAAGCGGGGCTACGGGTCCTGTGCAGGCTGGGGAGGCAGCTGCTGGTGGTCAGCGCCCAGAGCCCTGTATTTCTCATGGAGAGGCGGGGCTGGGGGTCCCAGAGGGGCTGGAGCCCAGGCCTCTGGTGCCTCCTTCCTCTCTTCATGCTGCTGACCCGTTCACACCAGGTTGACCCCTACAGAGAGGGGCTTCGTTCTTTTCTGCTTAGCTGTTAGATATGAGCAGGCCTCTATGGGGAGAGTGTCCGAGCACTGATGCGGCCAGCTGGAGGGAGAGGGCCCCGGGCCTGGCAGACGTCACCTCCCTGTCTCCAGGGCCTGCAGTCGTTTGTCACCCCTC
Organism: Connochaetes taurinus; assembly: GCA_006408615.1. Classification (NCBI taxonomy): domain Eukaryota; kingdom Metazoa; phylum Chordata; class Mammalia; order Artiodactyla; family Bovidae; genus Connochaetes; species Connochaetes taurinus. Next base: position 223,600 of record SJXO01001830.1, read on the forward strand.
TGCCCCGGGGACCTGCCCCCCACCCCCCCACCTGAGGCAGACACACCTGCGTCCAGCCACCTGGGCTGCGATCTCAGCCGTGGACCTCAGACGCCCAGCCATTCCCAGCCTCAGTTTTCTCATCTACCAAACGGGCAGGCGCTGTGCTGATAGAATGGGAATAGGCATGTCCGGGGGCAGCAGAGGGTGGTGCCTCCTCTCCACTCTGCTGGCTGCGAGGCCCCCTCCGGCCCCCTTGCAGGGCAGCAGGCACACTGGACCGGGGACGTCGAGGCCAGAAGCAGCAGTGCTGGGTCCTTGGGTCCCCTTTCTGGCCGCAGCAGCTCCAGGGGAGATTGGCCGAAGGATAGACAATGCTTCTCAAAGCAAACAGACCTACCAAGGGTGGTTTCAAGGTTGGTTCCTGGGACATGATCCATAGAAACACGGCTTTCTGCAAATCCTGTGCTGACTCGATTTTAGGTTAAATCTGGTTGCTTGGCTGAGCTCCGGGGTTTCTTTGTTCAGATGGAGCCGGGGAACATTGGGGCTGGGTGGCCGGCTGTGTCTCTCCACATGCCTGGTGGGCTGCGAACACAAGGTGCTCAGCTAGCGTCTTGCTTAACTGTTTTGTTTGACCTTAGACTTTTATTGGCGGCCTCATGGACACAGAGGACTTTGCCAGAAGTGAGAACTTCATTCCTGCCGTTCATTAAGTGCCAGCTGCGTGCCAGGCTCTGGCTGGGGCCCTCCTCATGCTTTATCTCCAAGCCTCGTAACGCTTGAGTCCATACCCCCGTTTCAGAGGTGAAGGCCTGAGGCCCTCCTCGTCCACAGGGCACACGTACTGTTGTCAGACCCCTGATCTTGGTAAATTATTTCAAGCGAGGGGTTGTTTTCTCCCAGGACGAGCAGAGCCCGAGGTGGGTTCAGGACACGGCCGTGGCTGTCGGGCCTGAGGTTGCATCTGCAGCTTTGCTCAGCTGCTCTCAGCACGTGGCTTTCATGCCCACGGGTGCTGGCTCCGGCCTGCGGTCTCGCAGGAAGGTGATGCAGGAAGCGGTGGAGAGGCCGGGCTGGGCTCCTGCCGGGAGAGCAGACCTGTCTCGGCATAACCAAACCGGGCTCTGTTAGCAGGAAGGACACAGCATGGACCCTCCAGGCGCCTCTCCTCCTCTGCGGGCCACACCTCCTCTGCTGGCTCATCGTTTAAGAGAGCTTTTCTCAACCGTCTCCACCGTGTGTATTTCCTGAGCCGTGTTTAGCTCACAGCGTCGCCTCTCTGTCTCACCTGTCCCGCTCGGCTTTCCCAAGCTCCGGCGTGGAGGACGTTGCCAGGGTCATCGGCGCACCACATTCTGATGCGGTGACCGTTTCAATCAGGTGGACGTTCCTGACCGTGCGCTAGCCCTGGCTCAGGTGCTGTCGAGGGGGAGTGCGTGGACACGGGCCCTGCCCCTGTGCGCAGCCCCCGTCAGGGTTCCCGCTGTCCGCGGAGGAAGCTCTCCCTTCTGCTGGCGGCAGCAAGCTCCCGGCAGGTGGAGACGTCGTCGCGCCCTTGGTCCCGCAGCCTCCTCCTTGCTGAGCCGAATGCGGAGGCCTCACCAGGGTTTGTGGAATGAAAGCAGGAGTGTCTGGCCCCGAGTAGATGAGGCCAGAGACGCTGTGAACGGCAGCAAACGCCCGCGTGCGAGTCTCCGTGTCCGCAGGGTGGGGAGGACCCCGCAGCAGGGCCAGGACTCTGGGCTCTGGCAGCCAAGGCTGGGGCAGAGGAGCCCCGAGGCCCATAACTCAGGTCAGGTGGGCTCGGCCTCCTGCAAGTACACAGCCTCCCAGCGCCAGGGGCTGGCGGGATGCTGGGTTTTGTGGGATGAGTAGGAGCTTGAGAGGAGAGGAAGGGAGTGGAGGCAGCACCAGTCACCACGAGCTGTGGTTCTCATCCGGGTGCCCCCGAAACACTGGGGAGTCGCTCCCAGGACCCCTCGTTCCATAAAGACTGATCTCTTGGTGTGGCCGGGCGTGTCGGGACCCTTGAGACGCCCCCTGGGTGCGTCTGATGAGCAGCTGCGGTTTGAGAACCAGGGGGCCAGGGGGCGGGCGGCCCCCGATCCACCTGCTGCGGGCGGCGGGTGCCCTTCCGTCTCCGGGCCCTTCCCGTGGGCAGCACCCTGACTGCACCCCGGGCGTCCCGGATTCCACCGGCGGGCGGGGCGGGACCCGGGTTGCCCCGTCTTTAGTGACAAAGGAGAAAAGAACCATTCTTCACTGATCAGCAATGAATTCATTATCTGCAGATATTTAGGGAAAGTGTACAAGGCAGTTGGTCTGTTTCTTTTTAAAGAACTCAGCCAGGGGCGGGGGCGTCTCAGAAGAGGAAGTCCTGGGGAGGCTCTGCCTGGCCGCTGGGGTGGGGCCCTGCCCCGGCAGAAGCCGCCTCTGGGAAATCCAGGGGGAAAGTGGTGTGGGCAGGCCTCCAGGCCGGGGGAGTTCTGGGCCAGTCACTCGCTGGGTCAGTTCTGTGCTTCTGGCAGGCCTGTCATGCGCTTTGTTTGCAAAGTTTGACTCATCTGCTCTTTCTCTTGCCTTACTTAGTAAATATGAAAGCGAGATTGATGCCTGAACAGTCGCGGGGCCCAGCCCGCGGACGGGCGAACCGCTGCCGGCCTGTCGGTGCGGGAGGGGGCCCAGCCCGCGGACGGGCGAACCGCTGCCGGCCTGTCGGTGCCGGCGAACCCGCTGCCGGCCTGTCGGGTGCGGGAGGGGGCCCAGCCGCCTCCACGTGGCGTCCAGGTCTTAGAGGTCCCTCCTGCTCCGTCCTCAGTCACGTCACACGTCTCTGACCTGCCAGCTCGGATGTCAAGTGTCTGCCATGAGTCTCTGTTCACTTGCCTCTTTCTTGCATAAAAACAAACTGTGAGTCTCTGTTTGAAGTGAAAGTCACTCAGTCGTGTCTGACTCTTTGTGACCCCATGAACTATACAGTCCTTGGAATTCTCCAGGCCAGGATCCTGGAGTGGGTAGCTGCTCCCTTCTCCAGGGGGTCTTCCTGACCCAGGGATCAAGCCCAGGTCTCCCCCGTTGCAGGCAGACTCTTTACCAGCTGAGCCCCAAAGGAATCTGCTCATCAGTGAACTGGAGCTGATGGTGGTAATAACCACAGGGAGGGTACCCGCGGCTGTGGGACGGATGGACAGAGGGCGGGTTCACTTCGCTGGCAGACGGTCCTGGGAGGCCAGTGGAAACGCAGACGCTGGCCAGCCCCCAGGTTTTCAGATTCAACTGGGCAGGTTCCAAGAAGGCACCCGGGTCACTGCTGGTGTTTCTTCTACAGAGTTTGTTTTAATGTTTATTTTCGTTGAAGTCTTCATTTTGCTGCGCCAGATCTGTAGTGCATGATGTCTTTAGTTGTGACCCGTGAACTCGTAGTTATGGCCTGTGGGATCTGGCTCCCGGAGCAGGGATCGGCCCTGCATTGGGAGTGTGGGGTCTTAGCCACTGGACCCCAGGGAAGTTCCTAGGATTTGCTCTAAATGAGGCACAGTGTTTTTAGCACCGGACAAGAGTGCTATATCTGTGCAGGAAGCAGATTGGGCATCTCCTATAGCAGATGGGGTCCAAAAACCTCCCGCGTGGGGTCTGTGCTGGGCTGTGGGCTGTGGAAAGGTCAGGGACCTCCCGCAGAGCCTCCGGGGTCCCCCGGGGCCTGGTGCAACTGTCCCCGGGGTAAAGGGGGGCGGTCTTCACCCTGGGGGCTCGTCACGGGGAGAAACGTCAGAGGGACACGGCTGGACGGGGCGCGCGCCCGAGCCTCCTGCGGCCCGCAGCTCCGCTGGAAGGGACACGGGTGGCAGCTGCCCGCGCACGATGGATGCCCAGCAACCATCCACACTGGCCCCGCCCTGGAGACCCCAGCCCTCTTCACCCCAGATATGACCTTCAGGAACAGAGCCTCCTGGTCCAGCCCCCAGACCAGGGGGCCAGTTTCCATCCTCTGCCGCAGGCGGCTCACCCTCCCCACTCTACTTAATCCAACTCCGCGTCACCCTCGATGGGCGTCTCTGTCACAGAGCAGCCTCTTTACCCGGATCTGGAGGCTTCCTGTCATTGCTGTTCGGTGACTCAGGCGTGTCTGACTCTGCGACCCCGTGGACTGTAGCGCACCAGGCCTCCCTGTCCGTCACCGACTCCCAGAGTTTGCTGACTCATGTCCATTGAGTCGGTGATGCCATCCAGCCGTCTCACCCTCTGTTGCCCCCTTCTCCTCCCGCCTTCAGTCTTTCCCAGCATCAGGGCCTTTTCCAGTGAGTCGGCTCTCCCCATCAGCTGGCCAGAGTATTGGAGCTTCAGCCTCAGCATCAGTCCTCCCAGTGAGCACCCAGGACTGATCTCCTTTAGGATGGACTGCTTAGATCTCCTTGCTGTTCAAGGGACTCTCAAGGGTCTTCCTCCATCACTGCAGTTTGAAAGCATCGATCCTGTCTTTACCTACCGCTGGTTCCATCTCTAAAGATGTTTAGACAGTGCTCACTGGGGAAGGTGCCCTCATCTACTCATGCATAGAAGCAGGAGACGAACTCGGGTGGGGACGCAAGCTGGCAGGCAGCCTTTTTGAGGGTTAGAAGCCAGTTCCGGTCTGAGTCCTGAGCAGGGCTCCTTGGGAGGGGCTATGACAGCCGCGTGGAATGCTCTGGAAGCCCAGTCTTTTCTCATCTCAGGGCGGGCGCCGCCTGATAACCTGCCACGCGGTTACCTTTCAAGAGGAATTTCCCCTGAGGGGCTGAGAACCGCTCACGTGGCGCGAGATGGAAATGCCGGAGACTTTCTGGTGAGGAGACAGACCTCAGTCCTTGTCTCTGGAGGAAGCAGTTTCCGGGGTGTTCCGGTGAGTCACCTGCTGGAAGAGGAAAAAGTCGAGTTGCCTGCAGGTGATGCTGTGTTAGGAAGGAAGAGGGGGTAATCCAGAAAGGAAGTTCTCAGCCCCTGGATGCTCTGTGCACAGGCCAGGAACCGGGACAACAGTTCTAGGACCTGATGATAACGTGTACGTAACAGAAGTCATATTTGACCCGGCGTCGGGAAGACTGGCATCCAGGTCAGTTCACATTCCAGCGCCCTTGGTCCCCGGGTCACCTTCTAAGTAGTTTGAGTTTTTAAGGGCTGGGCTGGGCTCTTTGCTGCTGCTGCGTGTGGGTTTCCTGTAGTTGAGCGGGGGCTGCTCTCTAGCTGTGGTCCGCCAGCTTCTCTGGCACCCCACTCCAGTGTTCCTGCCTGGAAAATCCCATGGGCGGAGGAGCCTGGTGGGCTGCAGTCCGTGGGGTCGCAAGGAGCCGGACACGACTGAGCGACTTCACTTTCACTTTCGCTTTCTGCTGAGGAATGGGCTTCCGCGGTTGTGGCGTGCAGGCTCTGGCGCCTGGCCTTAGTAGCTGTGGTTCACAGCCTTGGTTGCCCCGTGGCACGTGGGATCTTCCCAGACCAGGGGTCGAACCCGTGTCCCCTGCCTTGGGAGGTGGGTTCTTACCCCTGGACCACCAGGGAGGCCCCCAGACGCCTCTGCCTCGGGACAGGCCGCAGCCGGCTTGAGGCCCCCAGACGCCTCTGCCGTGGAACAGGCCGCAGCCGGCTTGCTCAGCCACCTGGTCGTGTCTGCCACGCGCCTGGCTTTGGGTCACACTTCCTCTGGGTTGTTTTTTCCCATCTGCAAATACTGAGTCTTTTCCTGAAGACGTTCGAGCCGGGTGGATCGGCACGTGCCCCCAGTTAGTGTCTGTGACCCGGCAGATTCTTCCTGCGCACGTGAGAGCAGGGCCCCGGCGCGGCCGGGGTGAGAGACAGGGCCTGGAGGGGGTGCCGGGCCCAGGCCCCAGCCCCCCGTCTCAGCAGCAGATGGTGTGGTCAGGGTCCCAGGCCCCCTTCCTCGTGATCTGGGGCTGCAGAGGGTGGTGGGTGCCCGTGACTGCCACCCGCACTGAGAGCCCGTGGGGCCCAGGGCGGCCGGGCAGGAGTTCCTCCCCTGAAGGCTCACGGCTGAAGCTGAAGGAGGGGTCGTAGCCACTGGGCTTTGGGTCCCCAACAAAGCTGCAGCCGCAGTGGACCCATCTCCGCCTTCCGGGCATGCAGGTGTGGGTTCAGGGTCTCACCCTGATCCGCAGGTTGGCACCAAGACCCCAGGTTCCCAGGACTGGGTCTCCCACACGTCCCCACCCGCTGACCTTTTAGTAAATTGAAAGTAGAAATAGTTCTGGCTGCAGATGGCCCGAGGAAAGGAGCTGCTGAAAGAAATTTGCAAGCTCAGGGGGCTAGGTTGGCAGCATTGCTGCTTGTCCCCCAGGGTTGGGCGAGGTGAGGCTGCACCACGTGCCCCACAGTGGGGGGAGGGGGCCCCGGGGGAACGGCATCGCCTCCACCTCTGAGATGCAGCCTTTCTGAAGTGTGAGCTCAAGCGGCATGTGACCGGCTGCCTGCCGCCAGGAGCTAAAAATAACCGGCTGTGATGCTTCCAGTGCTGGGGCGGGAGGAGGAGAGGGGGGCAGCTGGCACCCATCAAGCCCCTGGGGCCTCGTGCGATTGGGGCCTGCCCGGACATTCAAGGAGGAGGCCCGGCCTAGGAGGGCAGGCGCGTCCACACAGGGAGCTGGGCTCCCAGAGGCCGTGCCAGAGAAGTGAGTTTGCAGGACGCACGGGGGTGGGGGGCGAAGGTGGCCGGGGGCCATGCCCGAGCTCAGCCCTGGAGGGACTGTGTGCTACGCCACTCGGGGGCTCTGTTTCCTTATCTGCAAAAAATGAGACCAGCAAGGCCTGCAGCGTGGGCCGGACCAATGCAGACCAAGTGTGCCACCGGGCGTGAAAGTCGGGGTGCAGTCTGTGCCCCGGACACACCACGGAGCAGCTTCCCTGGGAGCTGCATGGACTCCTACCCTGGTTCTGGAAGCAGAGGGTGGGAAGCAGGGGCCCTGCCGCTGGAGACAGACACCCCCAGCCTCTCACCCCTCCCGATCCAAGCCAGCCAACCAACCCAGCACCCCAAACGAGACACAGCATCGGGGAGGAGGGGCGTTGCCTGGGGAGTCCTGGGAAGCAGGCAGGCTGGTCATGGCCTGGCTGGGGATGCCCCCCCACTGCAGGCCCCCTCTCAGTGTGGTCAGCCTCAGACGTGCCCCCCAACTCTAAGCACTCAGGCCAAGAGTGGCCAACGGCCCAGGCTTCCTGACTCCTGCCCAGAACATTGCACCTAGCAAGGTCTCCAAATGTCTGCTGAATTCCGAGGCATCTGATGGAAAAACCACGGTGTCTGTGGGTTTGCCGAAGTTCAGACTGGTGAATCATGTACGTGTGAACAAATTTGGACTGGAAAGTCGACTCAGGCTCTCCTGCTGGGGGAGAGTCCGTCGTCTCCGTGCTGGTAGTGTTTTCCACGGATCGGAACCCGGCGTCTCCGTGCTGGTAGTGTTTTCCACGGATCGGAACCCGGCGTCTCCGTGCTGGTAGTGTTTTCCACGGATCGCTCCTCGCTGACTCCTTGCAGCAGGGTGGTGGCAACAGCCGGCGTGGCTGTGAGGCGGCTTAGAGACCGGGAGCAACCTGCTCCTGGCTGCACAGCCTGGCGGGAGAGACAGAGCTGGGTCAAGCCCCCGTGTTCTTGCCCTTGCCGAGGTCTTGACTTCCGGAGAACTGCTTTGGGGTGGGGGCCGGGGTGTCCGCCTCCCACCGCCCCTCCCAGGGTTCTGCTGGGAGAGGCTTGACTCCTAGAGTGGGACCGGGCTCCGCTCAGGGACCGACAGTGTCGGGGTCAATCCTGGGAGTAGAAACACGGTCCTCCCACCCCCGAGTCCTCAGACAGCATCGCTGCGTTTCCATCCACTGAGCGCCACAGGGCGGGGGTCCAGGTCAGTGGCGGCGTGAACCCAGCCTGGATGAGCTCTGTGTGACGCCCTTGGACGGACGGAGGCAGAGGGGCCCGGCTCAGGGCCTGGCCCGTGTTTCTGGCAGTGTGGCTGGGACGAGTCACTTCACCTGCCGGAACCTCAGTCTTCCCGTCTGAGCAATGGGCCTGTCTGAGGGATGGCCCAAGACATCTCCTAGAAGCCGTCCATCACTGTGCCGGCGCAGGCTCTGCAGTAAGTGGGTGGCCCCTCCCCTCCCCTCCACTCCCCTCCACCCTGCTCTGCGTGGAGGCTGTGACAGCCCCCGCTCCACCGTGCTTCCCTCCTTCAGCCCAGAAAGCCAGCTGGGCAGGGCCCGTCAGCGTGGGGGCGAGGGGGCCAGCTCTCCCTCCCTCCCTGAGTTCCCAGAGTCCTGGAGAGGGGCCGGGTCGTCGTGCCACCATCATACTAACGATTTCTTTTCCTGGCTATTGTGCAGATGTCACCAAATCAGAAAAATCGCTTAGAGAGTTTATTTGGTGGAAACTGTGTCTTTTACCAAAAAAAAAAAAAAAAAAGAAAGAGGAATCATGTGTGCTGCTTCATCTCAAGGTCAAGGGAGTCTAGGGTCCCTGGGAGGCGCTGAGGCCCAGGCTGCTCGGGGGGCCGGCCAGGCCCCCTCCTCGTGCATGGGCTCGAAGCGTTTGGTGGAGCATTCGGCACCATCCCTGTGCTCTGAAGGCTGCCGGCAGGAGCAGCCTGTGCTGAGACTGCTAAGTGGCCCCGGTGGGCACGGACGTCCCTCTTGAGCTCGAGGCCTAAAGGGGGTCGGCTGACCCTCACTGGACACGCGGTGTGCGGGGTGCGACGCTGAGGCTCTGGCTCACGTCTGCGTGGGGACAGGTTTGGACGCTGTCCGGACGTGGGCTGGTCTCAGTGGCGGATGGCAGCATAGCGACCCCTGACCCCAGGTGTTTCCCGTGCAGCTGGTGCGTCTGCCCACCTCCAAGAGTGACGTTTCCCCTTTAGCAGTGACTTGTCATCATCCTGGTAAAACTGCTGGCTTCCCCATCAAATGCGTCCGACTTTAAGGCCCCTTTAAAGAGCGAGCGAGAAAAGAAACTGTAAGTGCTGTCTCCGCTCTCCTTGCTCCAGCGACAGGCCTGGGGAGCGAGGCGGGGGCCCTGTGTCCAGCGCCGGGGCCGGGGCTCGGGAGGGCTGCGAGTGAGGGTCAGTGTGTGCAGAGGACCTCGGCGTCGCCTCCTCACGCCTGAGCCTCCCTCCCTCTCGGCTCATCAATTCGTTCGCTGGTTCATCCCACTGCCACTGCTGCTCCGAGTTCACACCACCTCCACCCTCAGACCCTCCGTGGAAACGAGTGGCTTCAGAGCGTGTGACTGGGAGGGAGAGAAAATTGGCTGGGGTGGGCGGTGGGGCTGGGGAGGCTGGCCTCCCCCAGGTGCTGGCAGCTGAGCAGAGACCAGGAGGGGAGGTGCGACCGCCAGGGCAGGGGGGGCCTCGGGGCGGCAGGAGCCTGGGCGTCACGGGAGGCGGTGCGGGAGGCGGGGGCCCAGGGGCCCCAGGCCTCTTGCCTGTTGCTCGATCACTCCGCGTGTCCAACTCTACAGCCCCACAGGCTGCAGCTCTCGAGGCTTCCCTGTCCTTCACTATCACCCGGAGCTTGCTCAAACTCATGTCCATCGAGTCGGTGATGCCACCCAACCACCTCATCCTCTGTTGACCCCTTCTCCTCCTGCCCTCTGTCTTTCTCAGCATCAGGGTCTTTTCCAAGGAGTCAGCCCTTCGTATCAACTGGCCAAAGTATTAGAGCTTCAGCATCAGCACTGAAGGAGCAGGACGTGGCTAGACAACTGGCGAGAGAGGGTGAGATGGTTGGATGGCATCACTGACTCAAGGGACATGAGTCTGAGCAAACTCTGGGAGACAGTGAAGGACAGGGTAGCCTGGTGGGCTGCAGTCCACGGGTGGCAAAGAGCTGACACTTCTCAGTGACAGAACAACAATCCACCCTGGAATGGTGGCTCCCTTGTGTCATCAGGAAACCAGCTTGCTTCTGTCCTGCCAGAGAGACATGCATCCAGCCTCAGGGGTCCCTCTTGGTCCGCAAAGGCAGCTGGAGTTCCAGCCCTCACATCATGTTTGTATTGCAGACATGAGAAACGCTGCCTGCCTTCCCTCTCTCTGGTTTCATCTATTGATTTCCTCCTACGTCTGAATGCCTAGAGCTTAGCCAGGGGCTTCCCTGGTGGCTCAGCTGGTAAAGAACCACTTTCTATGCGGGAGACCTGGGTTCAATCCCTGGGGAAGGGAAAGGCCACCGACTCCAGGATCCCGGCCGGGGAATTTCATGGACTGCGTAGTCCCTGGAGTCACAAAGAGTTGGGCATGACTGGGCGACTTTCACTTCACAGAACTTAGTCGTGTTGCCACACCCATCGCAGAGCTGCCGGAGAGGCTGTGGATAGAGTGCTTTAGCTGGTTTCACAGCTGATCTGAATAAAATCGGGGTTGAAAAAAGTGAAAGTGTTAGTCACTCAGTCGTGTCCAACTCTTTGTGACCCCGCGGGCTGTGGCCCGCCAGGCTCTGTCCGTGGAGAGTCTCCAGGCCAGAATACTGCGGTGGGTGGCCTTTCCCTTCTCCAGCAGTGAGGTCACTACCCAGAAGGGAGAGCGTGGATGCTGGCAAGCGATAGCAGTCTGTGCCAGCTCCTCTGTTTCCAGGAAGGGACTGGTTTTCCTTTAACAGTCGTGAGAGATGTGAGTCCCTGTGTAGAGAAGTAATCGGGTAAATATTAACTGGTTCGTGGGCAGGGTGTGATCCTGTGTCAGTGAGGGCAGTTGCAGCGATGCAGCTGGGTGACCCTGCCTCCCGTGGAGAGGTCTGGGCTCACGGGAGGCTCACGGGGGGGGACTTGCTCTGGAAACAGTGACCCTTGTCCCACAAGTCCGCCAGCGCCCAGCTGCACTGAGTCACTGCGCTGGCGGCCACGCTGACCAGGCGCCGTGTCCCGCGTTCCCGCCCCGGGCCGCCTTCTCGCGTTGGCACCTGCCCTTCATGCGCCCTCTGACCCACACCTGGCCGTCGTGTGATCGTGTGGGCAGGGGGCTGAGACGCGGGCCGGGGGCCAGGACAGCACCCTGTGCTGCGTGGGGCTGCACTCGCATACGTCCACCCCCAGTTTTGCTCAGCGGCCATCCCCCTGTCGCAGAGAGCAGAGCGCGGCTCACGTGAGCCTGCTGCTGACTCTGGGTTTTCCCCGGCTCCCGGGTCACCATGGCTCGTGGGAAGTGAAATTGTCTGAATTCGGGTTTTACCTTCTGCTTTTCTCGCTGAGGTTGAGCGATGTTGGGGCAGCCCCCCCGGGCGCGGCTGGGGCTGTGTCGGCAGGGAGAGCGGCTGGGGCCTGACCAGGGTCTGATGGCCCTCGAGTGCTGCAGCCCACCGCCCGCCCCCCAGGAGGCTGGGGGTGCCAGGGGACGCTCATGAACACCCAGCACCCTGTCAGACATGGTTCCTGCTGCACAGGCGCTCCCACGGGCTCCGGCGAGTTTGGGGACAGAAAGCGAGACTCGTCGGGGATGTTCTGGTTTAAAGGGCACAGGTGCTGGTCCACACGTGAAAGTCTCCGGACGAGCCTGCCCAGAAAACTCCTCCCTTTTCCACAGTGCCTCCCTTTGGTCTCCTCCAAGGCGGAGGAGGACTTGGGGAATGAGGGCCAGACCTCCCCCAGGACCCCCTCCCAGGCACCACTCAGGAACCCCCGCTCCCAGGCCTGGGGCGAACCCCCTCGGGTGGCAGAGTGCAGCCAGCCAGCTGTGACCAGAGCCTGCGGTCTCCTCTCCCCAGCCAGGTTGCTGGGGGGTGGCCAGGAGTTTGGGAGTGACCGGGGGAAGCCCGGGTGATGTGTGTGCAGAGCGGAGACCCCGGGGTGGACGCACTGTGTTTCTAGGTAGCCTTCTCTCCCCCCAGCACGAGGCTTAAGAAGGCTCGCCTAATGGTTGACGGCGCTGGAGCAAAGTGAACCGCGGGCCCCGGGGTTGGAGGTCACTGCTGGGGCTGGGTTCCTGGGGGGAAGTGCAGGATGAGGAAGCACAGAGAAGTGGGGTGAAGTCGGGGCGTGGGGGAGGGGCACGCGTGCTCCCCTTCCACCCCAGCGGCTGGAATGGCCACAAGCAGAGCTCTAGCCTGTGGGCACGGGGCCTGCGCACCCAGGAGGCCGGAGCCAAGTGCACAGCTGGGCAGAGCCCCAGAGGCCGCGAGGTGGTTGTGATGGGAATGCCACCTTTGGGAGGACAGGGCCTGGCCGGTGCTGGCCAGTCCAGACTGGTCCGGGCCTGCCCACCCCAGCCTCCGCGCCAGAGGCCGCCCCGTCCTTGAGGTCAGGGTGTCGGGGGCCCTGCGGGCGTGGCGAGACCTGCGCGTCCGGGGGACAGGCTCCTCGCCGCCCTGACTCCCGCGGCCCTGGCGGCGGCGGCTCCAGGCCACCTCGTTTGCAGAAGGAACGTTCCTGCCCTGGACCACACGCTGCCCTTGTTGCTGTTGGCACTTCCAGCGAGGAGGGCGGCGGCAGAGAGCTGACAGNAGACCTGCGCGTCCGGGGGACAGGCTCCTCGCCGCCCTGACTCCCGCGGCCCTGGCGGCGGCGGCTCCAGGCCACCTCGTTTTCAGAAGGAACGTTCCTGCCCTGGACCACACGCTGCCCTTGTTGCTGTTGGCACTTCCAGCGAGGAGGGCGGCGGCAGAGAGCTGACAGTGTTTGCCCACGCTCCCAAGCGGCACAGTGAGACCCCAGGCCCCACGGCGTCTGACGCCGGTTCACTGAGCTGCAGGCGCTGAGCCCGGCCGCCGACCCGGTTGGGTCACACAGCCTGAGAATCCAGGGAATGTGGCTGGAAACAGGGATCTATTCCAGCTGGGAGAGCCCTGGGTCCTGGGCCTTCGTGTGGACTCAGCCTTGACCCCCAGGACGTCCCCTGGGGCAGGAAGAGGGTGTGGAAGCGAGTCCACCTCCCTGGGGCTGGGTTTGCCGCTCAGGAGGGGCTCCCTGCCACTTGACGCTCCTGCTCCTGTTTCGTGTGGCTTTTTTGTATTTTCTGATCTGTCTGGGTTCCTTTTGCACTTACTTCTGTGAATAGCGAGTCTTCCATTTTTGTATCGATTCTTTTCCTGCTGGTGAGAATCTGATGTTTATTTTATTATGCAAGAGTAAGGAACCTCTTTTAAAAAAAAAAAATACAAGGCCTTTGACTCAGAAAAATCAATCAGGGGTACAAGAACAAGTAAATTGAAGATTTTTTCCTCTTGGATAAAAATAGCAGCTTCAGTGTGCCTGCTTTTTAGATTAAGACAAGAAAGGCGAGAAAGGTAAAACTGTTCGNAAAAAAAAAAAATACAAGGCCTTTGACTCAGAAAAATCAATCAGGGGTACAAGAACAAGTAAATTGAAGATTTTTTCCTCTTGGATAAAAATAGCAGCTTCAGTGTGCCTGCTTTTTAGATTAAGACAAGAAAGGCGAGAAAGGTAAAACTGTTCGACAGTCCCATGTTCTGCGGGCTTATGGCTGTGGGGAGAGGGAGGAGGAAGCCCAAGACGGGGGTACAAGCCTGCTCTAGTGAACAGGCGGGAACAGCCCTGGCGCCCTCCTGGAGAGGTGGCTGGTCCAGACCTGGGCACATGCAGGCCCCCTGAAAGGAAGGAGAGAGATCTGTAATTCTAGCTTTGGACAGGCCTCCAAGGCATATTGTTAAGGGAAACAAATGGAGTCCTGTTTATGGACAGAAAGAGCCCAGCACAGACTTATCTGGAGGTAGAGACCCGCGTGTGACTGTGGAGAAAGCTCCGGCAAGTCCCCCGGCCCAGGATCAGGATGAGCAGGGCTGAGGCTTCGTTTCTCTGTCTGCTGCAGTTTGGGCGCCGTGCGCCCCGTGGCCCGCAGCACGCAGCACGCCAGGCCTCCCTGTCCTTCACCGTCTCCTGGAGTTCACTCAATCATGTCCATCGAGTCGGTGATGCCGTCCAAGCATCTCGTCCTCTGTCGTCCCCTTCTCCTCCCGCCCGCAATCGCTCCCAGCATCAGAGGCTTTTCCAGTGAGTCGGCACCGTTGTTCACGTGCTTTGTAATTCACAGTGAATAACTTGAGGGCTTGTGGACCTGGTGCCATCTGTGGCTCTGCCAGTGTGGGGCTGCCATGCCCTGGGGGTGGGCTGGGATACCCAGATGTCCACCTCAGGGGAACGAGCCTCCAGCCAGGGCCCTGCCGCGTCTGAGGGCAGGTGTACACTGAGCCAGGCTTCCCCACCGGGCCAGTGAGACAGCGGCCACTCAGCCGCTCAGCTGCCGTGCTGACTCAGTGCCTGCCGTTCGTCTGGCTAGTGGCCCCTGAGTCTGGGCAGCAGGCGTCAGGCTGGGGAGGCGTCCCCTGGTCTCTGGCCAGCACGGTTTCTGGAAGCTGTGAGACCTCTGGAGCCTGGGCGCAGGCCCGGCCAGGTGTCACCTGGGCCGCATGTGGTCAGAGTAAGTCGTGAGCAGGGATCCAGTCCCGAGCAGGGTCGGGTCCCGCCAGGAGGAGTGGGGGCCGCTTCCCCGCCAGCCCAGAAGGGACCAGGGCAGGCCCACAGGTGTGTTTCCGAGAGGCGAAGACGGCAGAATGAAATGAAAAGCGCCTCGTGGAGCGGCTCCTGATAATTGCTTTTCTGTCCCGGTGGCGCCTCGGGGATTGTGCTGATGGCCCTGAGCGGGCCTCAGCCGTCTCGTGGCTCCATTAAGGGCCCTTCAGCCGGCTGTCATTCCCTCCTCACCCCCCACCGGCTCCCCGTCTCCAAGCCCGCGACACCTCGCCCCCCGCTTTCACGCCCGAGCGCGCCAGCTCCAATTACGGGCGCTCCTCGGGAGCAGATATGATTGCAGGCTGGTTGCAGAGCTGCTGGCTTTATTTTCAGGCTTTATGTATCTGTACTGATGGACGAGTGTGATTTTTCAAAAAATGATAAAACAGCCTTAACTTTCCCCCCTCGCCCGGTATGACAAAAATACCAGTTCACTGTAGACATTTTGAAACATACAGAAGGACAAAAGAACAAAAATCACCTTAATCTGATTACCCCCAGAGAGTACCCCACTCTGTGGTGTGTTCTTTCAGCTGTGTGCGTGTGTGTCTCTGTGTGTGGTATTACATGTGCATGTGGTATTTGAGTATGTGTGGTGTGTGTGGTATTACGTGTGCCTGTGTACTTCAGCCGGCTGTCATTCCCTCCTCACCCCCCACCGGCTCCCCGTCTCCAAGCCCGCGACACCTCGCCCCCCGCTTTCACGCCCGAGCGCGCCAGCTCCAATTACGGGCGCTCCTCGGGAGCAGATATGATTGCAGGCTGGTTGCAGAGCTGCTGGCTTTATTTTCAGGCTTTATGTATCTGTACTGATGGACGAGTGTGATTTTTCAAAAAATGATAAAACAGCCTTAACTTTCCCCCCTCGCCCGGTATGACAAAAATACCAGTTCACTGTAGACATTTTGAAACATACAGAAGGACAAAAGAACAAAAATCACCTTAATCTGATTACCCCCAGAGAGTACCCCACTCTGTGGTGTGTTCTTTCAGCTGTGTGCGTGTGTGTCTCTGTGTGTGGTGTTACATGTGCGTGTGGTATTTGAGTATGTGTGGTGTGTGTGGTATTACGTGTGCCTGTGTATAGTATTACGTGTGTGTCTGTGTGTATATGACTGTATGTGTATGTATGTGTGTTATGTGTGTGTATATGATTGTGTGTGTACATGTGTGTGGTTTTGTGTGTGTGTATTTGTGTTGCATGTGTATGGTATTGTGTGTATATGTGTGTACGTATGTGTGTTGTGGTATTGTGTGAGTGTGTGTCTCTGTGTATATATGATTATATGTGTATGTATGTGTGAATGGTATCCTGTGTGTGTGTCTGTGTATATGTGAGTGTGTGTCTGTGTGTGTGTGTATGTGACTGTGTGTACGGATGTGTGGTATTCTGTGTGTGTGTCTGTGTATATGTGAGTGTCTGTGTGTGTATGTGAGTGTGTGTGTGGGTGTCTGTGTATATGTGAGTGTGTGTGTGTCTGTGTATATGTGAGTGTGTGTCTGTGTGTGTGTGTGTGTCTGTGAGTGTGTGTACGGGTGTGTGGTATTCTGTGTGTGTGTCTGTGTGTCTGTGAGTGTGTGTGTGTGTGTGTGTGTGTGTGAATGTGTACGGGTGTGTGGTATTCTGTGTGTGTGTCTGTGTGTCTGTGAGTGTGTGTATGGGTGTGTGGTATTCTGTGTGTGTGTCTCCTGTCTCTTATACACATCTCNTGTGGTATTCTGTGTGTGTGTCTCTGTATATGTGACTGTGTGTCTGTGTCTGTGTCTGTGTGTGTGTGTGTGTGTGTGTGTGTATGGGTGTGTGGTATTCTGTGTGTGTGTCTCTGTATATGTGACTGTGTGTCTGTGTCTGTGTCTGTGTGTCTGTGTGTCTGTGAGTGTGTGTATGGGTGTGTGGTATTCTGTGTGTGTGTCTCTGTATATGTGACTGTGTGTCTGTGTCTGTGTGTGTGTATGTGTGTGTGTGTGTGTGGAGATAACCGAGCCCAGAGTGGAGCGCTGTCCACGCCGCGTCCCTGGGTGCTGGGCTGGCCCCCGCCCCCGGGGTGTGCTCTGGGCCCTTGGTCTTTCCTCTTTCCTCTGCTTTTCCCCGAGTTGCTTCTGCAGGTGTGAAGTGTGAGCACGGCAAGTGGAAGCTGACGGGCGCAGACTGGGGGCCGTGTCCTGGGCTGCACTGAGGAAGGGGCCGGGCCCAGAGTGGGCGAGCGTCCTGCTCGGGGCCGCCCAGCAGGCCGGGGGCTGGCTGGAGCCTGGACTCCTAGACGGGGCCCAGCCCAGGTTGCTGGCCCCCTTGTCTCGGAGGCCTTCTCCACAGCAAAGCCCCGAGGGCCTCTCCCGCTCGGGCTGGACTCGAGACCCCCTCTCAGTCCCTGTGGGCCTGCCGGTTAACCTGGGGGGCGCCCCTCTTCAGCGACCCCGACCTCTGGCCCCTGTGGCCCCTGCTCCCCTGAGGCGCGGCTAGGACTCGAGGCTCCAGCGCCCCCAGCCCGTCTCCGGGGTGCGGCCCTGCGGGTGAGGCCGTCAGAGCATCGTCGTTTGCCGACGCTGGTCCCGGGCCCCGGAGGCACAGGGAGAGGTCGGGGGGCCTCCTGGGGGGCACACAGGACGAAGGAGGGCTGAGGGCCACAGTGGGGCAGGGAGAGATCCTGATGGAGCGTGTGTGGAGCCTGGAGCGGGGGGAGGACGGAGTGCCGGGGCCTGGGGGCGCGGGCCTGGGGGCGCGGCCCCGGGCCATCGGACGGAGGTGCCCGGGGGCCCCAGGAGGAGCTGCGGGACCCGCTCACACCCTGAGGTCACTCGCTCCTGGGGCAGGGCCCCTCAGGTTTGCAGACCCCTCCCGGCAGAAACAAAGAGGCAGGGCAGGAGCAGACGCCTGTTCCCCGCAGGCCCGCAGACCCGGCGGGTGCTGTGCAGACCTCTGCGCTGGGAGAGGCCCGGGGCTGGAGCGCACGTGGTCAGGGAGCCTGGGGGTCGCTTGGCGAGGAGTGCGGGGCTGGGGTGCGACTCCCCGGCAGGGCTGAGCGGGAAGGACAGGGCGGGCAGGTGGTCCCAGCAGCTGCACAGATGAGGGGTGCCCTGGGCGAGAGGGTGGACCCCTGCTGGCACCCGGGCATCCCTGGACGGCCCTTCTGCTCCTGGACTCGCCACCGTGAGGTCGAACACGAGGCACGAAGGAGGAGCAGCGATTGCTGGCCGCGACGCGACTGCCGCGGGGACCTGCTTCCTCGTTTACTGGCCCAGCAGTGCCCGCTGGAATCGGGACGATTTTCACCGAGGGGAGAATTAGGACCACGGCAGTGAGGCAGGTCCACATCCGAGCTCACGGCCAGACGCAGCCGGGTTCAAACCCAGACCTGGCGCCAACGTTCATGTTCTTCCTCCAGAAACTGCCAGTCGAGCGCTCACAGAGCCGAGGAGAACACGCGTCAGAACAAGAGCCCATCTCATCCACCGTCTAACAAAAGTGAAGACGATCCTAAGGACTCGGAGTTTAAAAATAGAGTATCTGTGGAAACCAGGTCAGGTCGGGACTCAGCCTGATCTGACCTATGGTTGCCCATCCCTTGGACCCTCTATGAAATCTTGTTTTTTTAACATTAAACCTTTTCCTGAAGTTTCATGCCCATGGGACTCCTGGCCTGGTGGAGTTTGCCTCCAGCACTATTGGGAATCGGCTGCGCATCCTGTTTCTCTGTAGAGAACATTTATCTCTTGATCTCATTGCGTCCTGGAATTTCTGTCCCAGCCTTTCCCGCCCTGCAGCTGCTGCCTGTTTGTGAACCTCAGGCTCTTCCTGTGTGTGTGTTCAGCCTCCATCAAGATCTGGGGGAAAGGTCTGGCCTTTCTGGGTGACTCTGGCTCACCCGGCATCACCCAGAGCCCCGCCCGCTCATGAGATGGAAAAGGAGCGTGACCCCAGGGAGGGGTGGCTGAGCCCAGGAGGACCCGGCCCGTCCAGCCATCCTGCCGCTGATGCGAAAGGGAGGCCGTCTCGCTTGCTGCCGAGAACCGTAGTTATGACAGTTTTTGTCACGCTGTTTCCTCTTATTTATGCAATGGAGAGGAGGATGTTTTCAAATACACCCTCTAAATATGAAATCCCGAGAATGCATTATTTCTAAAATGCTGCACCATTAACTGCCTCTTAGCTGGTTACATTATAATGCGTGTTATAACAGCTCAAAAAAAAAAAAAAAAAATTCTGAGGCGAGATGTGTTTCCATAGCCCATATGCCGAACCCTGGCATCCTTATACCTTTTTTCAAGCTGTTGTCAATTAGGGGAGAAATTAATCTCTGTCTCGCTGTCCTCCACGCCATCGAGTCTGCGCGTGGATGCTGTGGGAACCCCCTTTCTCCTGCCGTCCAGGGGCGCTCGTGCGGCGGGCTCTGGGGGATGAAAGCACGTCGCTCCAAGCGTCCGTGATGGAAGCCTGGACCATGCGCAGACAGAAGAGGGAGAAGTGGCCTTGTTGAGGGAACACACCGTTCCAGGCCAGCAAGCTGCAGCCTCGGCCTCTTTCTGGAGAGGGTGAGAGACGCAAGCGGAACCTCCCGATCACACGGTGCTTACTCCCTGTCTGGCCTGGGACGGACGCCCGCCAGCGGGGCAGCACCAGGTTCTGTCCGGCCCGTTCTGCTCGCCGTGGTCCGTCTGCCTGGGCCTCTCACAGTCCTCTGTCCCGCGCTGTCTGCTCTGAAATAAGAAGGGCGTTTCTAGCACCTGTGCGGTGTGTCGGCTGTGATGACCGGACGTGGCACCTCTTAGCTTAAGGGCACAGTTCTTCTGCTTTTGAATCCTCTTTGGCCTCCTGTCCTTACCCTTCGGCACAGAAGGCTGTTGCGTGTGGGGTCTCTGCTGTGAGATGTCTCAGGAGCGCAGAAAACAAGCCAGACCTTCATTCGAAATGAAGGGCTTTGAAAGTGTTAGTCGCTCAGCCGTGTCTGACTCTTTGCGACCCCCATAGACAGTAGCCCACCAGGCTCCTCTGTCCATGGGATTCTCCAGGCAAGAATGCTGGTATGGGTGGACATTTCCTTCTCCAGGGGATCTTTTCCACCCAGGGATTGAACCTGGGTCTCCTGTGTTGGTAGGCAGATTCTTTCCCTGCAAATGCAGGAGAACCAGTTCAATCCCCGGGAAAGATCCCATGAAAATGGGCTTTGAAACCGTGATGCTGAATTCTGAACAGCACGATCACGCTGCAGCCTGAAGTCGGGAGGGTCTATGGAGGAACTGGCTTCCTCTTTCCCACAGAGCAATGAGGAGAGACGGGAAGCAGGAGGCGCAGAGCGGTCTGGGGGAACCTGCCGGCCCTGGGATGGGAGGCTCTCCGTCACGCCTCCTTTGGGCGCGCCTGATGTGGCTCGAGCTTTCACAGAAGTCCTCCCGGCAGTCAGGACTCCCGGCTCGCTCAGCCTCGGCTGTCTTATGCACCATTGTTCGGGTCAGGCATTTGCTCCATGGCTGTCTCCCTACCAAAGGCCGAGAAATGAGTTGCCCTAGAAAAAGGAGAGAAAACCATTTGACGGCATGTTCTGCAGCCCCAAACAGTAGCTTTCTGTAGGGTTTTTACCTGGAAGCAAAGTACCAAAATGGGAAGACCGTGGGTTTGTGATACGTCCTGAAATAAAGACAGAGCTGTAACTCCCTGAGCTGACAAGGATGTGATGAAATCCACAGTTCCGTGCTTGGCTGGGGACCACGGAAATTCTCAAGTCGGAGAGCATTGTCGAGGCTATAAATGAGGACTCCCCGAAATAGTCATATCTTTCAATCTAGACATTCTGATTTGGCAAGTTTACCCTAACGATTCTATAAGCATCTGTGAAAAGTTGTTCATCTCAGTGTTGTTTAGAATAGCAGAGATTGTCGACGACCTCAGTGCCCTGCCATTGAGAGCGATGTGAACTCTGACTCGACCCTGAGAGGGTATCATGCAGCGTAAATCACAGTTACAAGTTATATGTCAGTGTGGGGGAAATAATTCACACATTCCACGTGTTACGTGAAATGTCACTTCCCCCAAAGCCGCAGAGCCTCGCCAAGACTGGACCCTAGCAAGCAAGCGGGACATGTTTGTCCAGTTGAAATGGTCAGCTGCTGCCTTCTTCCTGCGGTGGCCCTGGAGGACGCTTGTCAGCTGCAGGACTGTCTTCCTCCCCGGCGCCGTCCTAACACACACGCCCTGGATGGAAGATGAGGCTGTTGACTGAGCGAGGAGTCTGGTCGCACTCCCCGACTGCCCTGGCCAGGGACGCTTGTGGCCGCCTCCCCTAGGACCTTCTGCCCCTCTGTGAGGCCCCTGGGGTCCCCGCAAAACTCTCCTGCCAGCAGAGAACACAGTCATTGCCGAGCGGGTGGCTTTGTCTTGTCTGGGATGACTTGGGCTGGCCAAGAGGAGCCAGGAGGCCATGCCAGCTGAGATGGCGGCACAGACAAGACAGGGGCCCCCGGGGGCTCAGGATCAAAGACATCAGTGGTGACAGCGAAGGCGTCCCTCAGAACTTGAGCTCTCTTCCTCCAAGGGTGCACGTGCCCTGGAGGGCGTCGCAGGGCAGCCGGCACCGTTTCCCTTCGGCCGTCTCGGAAGTGAGGCCGGACCTGACGTTTACTTCTGCTTGGCCAGGGCGGGGCTGCTTTGTTGCTTTTTTATGTAAAACATTTTTTAAAAGTAATTAGAAACCGTTTCTCTGGCTGTGCCAGGTCCTAGTTGCAGCCCTGGGGACCTGGTTGTTTCCCGACCAGGGATTGAGCCCAGGCCTCCCGCGCTGGGAACACGGGCTCCCAGCCACTGGACCACCGGGGAAGCGCCTGTTGCTTTTAAAAAAGTCTGTGTTTGTCGTCTCCACAGCTGATATTTGCTGTCCACTTTGTGTGCAACCCAGACCTGCGCCCTTGACGTGGTGGCCTTGGTTCATCTTGCCCACAGTCCGAGGAGGGCACGCCCGCTCTGCGGGGGCCCCGGGGAGTTGAAATGCTGCCGGAGGCCCGCACCCTGTGGGGCCGGGTTCTGTCTAGGCCGCCCTATCCCGAGCTGTCCCTGGGCCCACGCCCGCCTCCACTGACATCTCCCTGGCTTTTCCCAGGTAATCCGCTGGGACCACGGGCAGCTTCTATAACCGGAGCAAGGACCAGGGCTGTGCTGTTTAAGTCAGATTTTAAATTCAAGCCAGCGGGTCCAGGTGTTTTGTTCATTCCACACGGCGTTGCCCCAGAACTTGTTTTCAACACCGCCTTGTGGAACTTTGAGTACTAGGGCGGGTTTTTGCGTAATTTTCACCTTGGTGCGTTTATATCCTCGCCACACGGCTGTGGTCATCCTGCCCCCACGGGGTCAGGGGTCAGCCCCCTTGGCAGGGCTCCTGCCGCCACCACTGACTGGCCCCCCCAGGACTGGGCTCATTCCTCTGCTGGGAACTGAGCTGCACGGCCCCAGAGGGCCCATCTCTGACCTTTCATGGAGGGCCCATCTCTGACCCTTCATGGAGGGCTCATCTCTGACCCTTCACGGAGGGCCCATCTCTGACCCTTCACGGAGGGCCCACGGTCAGGCCAGCTGGACGCCCGCCTCCAGCAGATGGCTTCTGCCCAAGGCCTCCCCTGCCTGGGGCGTTGCTCTGACCGCACGGGTTGGGCGGGGACACCGAGGCCGGAGTCCAGCCTCTGCCCCTGCCCCCTTCCGGGCATCGTAGCTGAGTTTGAACTCGCAGGAGCGTTGGCTCAGTACCCACATATGGGGGCGGCCCCCTGCCCCGGGCCCTGCCCCGGCCTCAGCGTGCAGAGCTGGCTCTGGCCCAGGGCAGAGGAGCCATTTCTCGTGCGTGCTCGCTCTGCAGTCATTTCCGTTGACTCCCTGTGGTTGAGAAACGCTGACTACCTTCTGCCTTTTCTGAAGGGGGTCCTGACTGGAGCTGGTGTTAGTTGCTGACGTCTCCAAAGCTTTGAGAGACCCCACTTCCTAAACATTAACTGCCCAGCGTCTCCCGTCTTAAGGAATCTGGGCTCTTCTTTCTTGTAAAGTGCCTCAGCTGCCCCAGGCTCGGCTGCAGCTCGTGGGTTCCAGGTCCCTGACCAGGGACGGGCCGTGAGCCCCGCATCGGGAGTGCGGAGGCTTGGCCACCAGATCACCAGGGAAGCCCTTGCTCTCGTTTCTGAAGCAGTCCGCTGCACCACGGCTGAGCGCCTTTGCTTTTTACTTACGTGCTTGTTTGCTTTTGGCTGTGCTGGGTCTTCATCGCAGTGACCTCTCGTTGCGGAATACAAGCTCTATGGCACACAGGCCTCATAGTTACGGGCTCTGGAGCACAGGCTTAGGAGCTGTGGGGCATGGGCTTAGCTGGGCTTCCCTGGGAGCCCAGATGGTAAAGCAGCTGCCTGCAATGCAGGAAATCCGGGTTCAACCCGTGAGTCAGGCAGGCCCCCTGGAGGAGGGCATGCTAACCACGGTAGTGTCCTTGCCTGGAGAGTCCCATGGGCAGGGGAGCCTGGCTACAGTCCACGGGGCCACAAAGAATCGGACATGACTGAGTAAGCGTGCAGGCCCCAAGGAAGCCCCCCTTTTGCTTTTTAAAAGCACGCAGTTGTTACCATTTCAGTAGAGGTTAGACTTGGGTTGCCCAGGTTCTGCATTTTTCCGTGGATTCCAGAAGCTCCACACAGCTGTCAGGTACCATGTGGGAGCGTCGGTCCTCTTGTGGGGACACAACAGATCAGCTCACTGTTTTGAAGGAAAAAGGGTCTGTTAGATGTTAGACTTAATTTCAGGTAGAAAATAAACCACGGTTATGCAGAGGATGCTGGTGAGGAGGAATACAGATTAAACGTGCAGATGGAGCTCTGAGGGGAAGATCATGAGCACCAAGACAGCTTGGGGTTTTCTCCCGAGACTGTATGTGGAGGAGAGGAGGCGGAGGCCAGTGTGGGTGGAGACCCGCCGGGTGCCGGGCCTGCCGTGCTGGTTCCTGCATCCCCACCCCCTTCACGAGGTGGCGAGGTGACGTCCCTGGTTTTACAGATGGACTAGGGGCCAGTGCCGAGCGAGCATCTGAAAATTTGTGTTTCGTTTCCTTGCTTGTTTCTTTTTAATGCAAACACCTTTTTCTTTTTGATTTTAGCTATGCTGGGCCTTAATTGCCACACGCAGGATCTGAGTTGCAGCGTGCAGTCTGATGCCCTGGCCGGGCATTGAACCCAGGCCCCCTGCCCTGGCTGAACTCGGACGCCTTACGCGCCCTGTTCAGTTTGTGTTTAATTTCTAAGGTTCACTCATGTCGCTGCATGTTGCCGTTCAGTCGCTCAGTCGTGTCCGACTCTTTGCGACCCCATGGACTGCAGCATGCCAGGCCTCCCTGTCCATCACCAACTCCCAGAGCTTGCTCCCACTCATGTCCATCGAGTCGGTGATGCCATCCAACCATCTCATTCTCTGTCGTCCCCTTTACCTCCCACCTTCAATCTTTCCCTGCATCAGGGTCTTTTCCAGTGGGTCAGTTCTTCCCATTAGGTGACCAAAGTTTTGGAGTTTCAGCTTCAGCATCAGTCCTTCCAGTGAATATTCAGGACTGATTTCCTTTAGGATGGACTGGTTGGACCTCCTTGCAGTCCAAGGGACTCTCAGGAGTCTTCTCCAACACCACAGTTGAAAAGCGTCTATCCCTCTGCGCTCAGCTTTCTTTAGGGTCCAACTCTCAGATCCATACATGGCCTTGACTAGACGGACCTTTGTCGGCAAAGTGGTGTCTGCCGTTTAATGTGCTGTCCAGGTTGGTCGCAGCTTTCCTTCCGCGGGGCGAGCGTCTCTTGCTTCCGTGGCTGTAGCCCGCCAGCAGCACGCAGCTGCTTCCTGAGGCTCTGGCCCTCGTTGTGCCCCTGCTGCCGCGTGGCCCGTTGCTGCAGGGCGCCCGCTCCCCAGCAGGGACAGTGGGCTTCGGGGAGCAGTGTTGCCCATCTCCTGCTGCCGCCTAGGACTGTCTCCTGGGTGTGTGACCTCCGGGCTGCAAAGGACGGAATTTCAAACCTGTGAGATGCAGGCTGTCTTCCAAAGTGGCGGTCCAGTGTCCCCCGGGTGACGTAGACAGGCTACAGACTCCCTTTAGATTTGGAGCCAGGGCTCAACTGGGTGCCCTCCCTGCCCCTCACCAGGCTGGGTTGAGCTGGCACTCTACTGAACGGCTGCACTCCCCTCTGGGTCCGTGTAGCCATGACCCCTACGCGAGGCTCCTCCCGTCCAGTCCTGTGGTTCTCGAGGCCAGAGGGGCCACAGGGACCATCTGCCTCGCTGCCGAGCCATATGCCCTGCAAGAGGCCCACGCCTGCCTCTTGCTGGCCTCCTGTGGGCCGGCCAGGAGTGTGGGCCTGCAGCCCGGCTGGGGCAGACGGGAGTCAGTCCTTTTACTGGTCAGACGTTCCCAGGGCCTGGGTCCATACGGAACATTCCATCTGCGTGGAGCGTCTGGAGGAGCAGAGGTGAGCAGTGGGGAGAGAATTCAGCTTGTGCAGACCCTCCAGTGCGGCGTGTGGTCAGCCGTCAGGGTCCTGCTGTGGACCCTCGCCAGAGATGTGTGTGGTGGGCCCCCCGTGAAGCTGGGAACCCGTGCGCTGACGTCCAGTGGAGACAGCACGTCCCTCGGGCTTGCCCTGCCGGCCTGTGTTTTCAATCGCAGGCACGTCTTGCCCTGATGGTAACAGTATGGACGTCCGAGGTCGATTTGGGGGAGCAGGGAAGACCCAGAGGCGCCGTGCTGGTCCCTGCCCTGCAGCAGGCGGCCTCTGGGGCTGCACGTCCCCAGGTCGGCCCCGCCTGAGGCCGGCAGAAGCTGAGATTTGGGGTCTGAACCCAGCGTTCAAGTCCGTGTCCGCCCTCTAACTCATCCCGGGGCGCGCTCCTGCCAGTGTCTGCGGGTCAGTTTTCTCAGCCAGAAAATGGGGGAGAATTCACAGGTAATTCGCAGAGTGGTGAGGATCGTGTGAAACGAACCCTGGGAACGGGCTGTGCGGATTACAGCCCGCTGCGTCCACCCCGGGTCTTGTCATGACTGGTTCTTTCCGCTTCGTCTCTCTCCTTACTCAAGGCTGCGTTTCACCAGCTCTTCCGTCTGTAAGAGAAGGAGTCCCAGGTAGAACTGGTTCCCTGAGAAGAGGGGCGTCAGACACTCGTTTCCTCCGGTCCCAGGGTTAACGGGAGCCCTGCCTTTCTGGATGGGTCCTCAGTCTTTAGCACGTGGTGCCACCAGATCACTTGGAGGGAGAAATGTTTTGTATGAGACAGAGACGAGATTGCTGAAACATTCCACAAAGGCTTAAGTACTTACCCGACACGGAATACGGTGCTAGTGTGTTCTACGGGGACGTGGGCTGGCTTTTGATCAGATGTGGAATCAGGTTTCGTGGAGTCAAAATCTGATCAGGTTTTGATCAGGAGACACACGGAGATGACCACCAGGAGGCAGAGTTTATTGTACTCAAAGATCCCCAGAGCCAGGAGCAGGAGCACTCGGGGTTGTTGCTAGACCACTCCCGGGGCCGCTCGGAGGCACGGGGGCTGGACCGCAGGCAGAGGGAGGCGGTGGGGAGTGCACGGGAGGCTCTGTTGCAGTTTCTTTGAGAAGGAACGGTGAGGTGGGATGATCAGGGAGAGGATAGGCTGGTTTGGGTACCGTCAATGGGCTGAGGGGTTTGGGGGCTGCCCCTGGTTGTCCAGTCCGTGGGCCTGGGTGACAGGACAGTGAGTGGCCTGGGGAGGTGGGCTCTGGACTGGTGGGTTTGCGTGCGACAGGCCAGCTCATAAGTCAGTTCTTTCCCGTGTCCGGAAATTCACTAACCTTGGGAGCAGCAGTCCTTCCAGGGTCAGCTTCAACCAGACGGTGAAGCGTCAAAATACAGAGGATTTAACAGAATAGAACACAGCAGAATCAGGGTGAACAAAGCAAAACACGCTGGATCAAGGCCTGTGGTCCTTTGTCTTAGAACATGCGAGGCAGAGATCATTGCATGCACAGCCCTGCCGCTCTGTCCATGTGGTAGGAATGGAAAAGCCTCATCAGACGAACCGGCACAGTGACGGGTGGAGGCTGCAGCTCATTCAGCAGGTGTAAAGCTGGCACCTGCCCCTGGCCAGGCCGTCACGAGGAGCTGGAGGAGCATGCAGACCCACGGAGGGGGACCCTGGGTCTGAGGACGGCCTGGCTTGCAGGCACGTGCGTGCCCGGCCTCCTGCCGAGGTCCCAGGCCGACCGTGCCGTTGGCTCACAGCACAGCCCCCCAGCAGAGTCATGTACCCCCAGCTCGTGGAGCCCTTGGTCCATGGGGAAGGGGGCCCTAATCAGGGCACCTGAGGCAGAGACCTGAGGTGTGTGGGGAGCATGGGGAAACTCGCGGCTGTGCGGCGGGGACTGCACGTGGGTCTCGGGGCTCCCTCCAGGCCTGAGAACCGCATGCTTCACCACGGGGCTAGCCTGTGCGTAGGCCCACCAGCAGGACGGTGCAGAAAGCCAGAGACAGGCCAGGCTTGCGCAGAAAAGGGAGCACCCCTGAGTGACGTCACCCCTCAGCGCAGGGGTGAAGGGCGCCTCGTGAAGGTGCCTCGTGAAGGCTGCTAAGACAGGTAAGGCGCGCCTGCCGTTCGGAACTTGGCCCAGGCGGCTGGACGGCACTAGGAATGTGCGACGTGCCCCCAGTCAGCTCAGTCTACAGTGGCCACTGGTCGGTGGTGTGAGCGTTACCTCGGTTTTAAGAAGGAAAGAACCCCCAGGCAAGGGAGCCGTGTCTCACACCACGTACCCTGACAAGCTGCGGCTGGATCAGGATGCGCGCGTGGAGAGTGAAGCCGCGTCCGGGGGCGGGGGCGGCCAGTGGCCCAGCTCTGTGAACGTGCCTGCCGGCCCTGAGCGGCGCACTCACAGAGGGCTGCTGTGAATGGTATGCCGTGTGTGTGTTACCCCCACCAAGAAATGCAACCAGAAAAGAACTCAGAAAAAATGCTGAGTTCCTTGACAGCCCTGCAGTAGAGAAGGCCTCTATAACTGAGAATCAACATTCAGAAGCCATAAAAAGAGAAGATTGACGATTTTCTCAAAAATCTTCCATAGCTAAACACGACGTCAAGTTGAAGGACAGATGACCAGCTCATGTACACAGAGCTCTTAAATATCAAGAAATGCAAAACGTTGATAGAAAAACAAACAAACAGCAAAGACAGGAATTCTCAGTTTACCAGGAAAGAAATACAAGTCACTCTTAACTATAACTGAGAATCAAAATTCAGAAGCCATAAAAAGAGAAGATTGACGATTTTCTCAAAAATCTTCCATAGCTAAACACGACGTCAAGTTGAAGGACAGATGACCAGCTCATGTACACAGAGCTCTTAAATATCAAGAAATGCAAAACGTTGATAGAAAAACAAACAAACAGCAAAGACAGGAATTCTCAGTTTACCAGGAAAGAAATACAAGTCACTCTTAAAACGTGAGAAGATGTTTGACTGGCACGTTCTCCTGTCTTTCGGGCGCAAATCCAAATACAGAGTGACGTGCTCTGTTGGGAGGCCGGTAGATTCAACCCAGCATGCCCCCCGTGGATGACGTCAACCCACCGAAACGGCATCTGCGGACACCTTTCGGCCAGGCAGACCTGCCCCTGGCCGTGCACCCCTGAGGCGCGCGTTCACGAAGGTGGGAGAGTCATCCCCAGTGATGCGGTGCAGGCAGGGGTTTGGTGAACAGGGATCGGATGTCACACACACGGTTTTGGCGAGAGGTGGCTGCAGTGACCGTGGTTCACCCACATGAGGGGCCCTAGGACAGGAAGAGCTTGGTCTGTGTGCCATCAGAGGTAATCTCCAGACTGTGCTAAAACGGAAGAAACTGGTGTAGCATAGGGTGGGTCTGTAGCATGCTACCTTTTATGTAAAAGGAAGAAGAGGGGAATATGGATAGATAGATATTTTCTTATTTTTGCAAAAAGAAATGCTTTTGAGAGAAGACAGAAAATAATGAGATGTTTAGCCGTGGAGAACAAGAGGGAACGGTAGAGATGAGACGTCGCTGAGCGGGTCTTTTTATTTTTCTAACTGTTGTACCAGGCACATGTTTACATAATCAGAGAAGAGAATTAAACTGGCAAATGAAACAGAAAAATTTATAGTTGTAAACAACAAATTTATTTTGAAATTAATCTAATCGGGTATCGATTAGTAACATAGGCACACAGAGAAAATAATTGTGTTGACAGTACTTTGGACTTTAAACGTAATGCTCTGTCCACATCGATACTGAACTACATTCTCAGGGCCGGGAGTGGGCTGGGGATGGTTGTTTAGTGGGTACATCGGGCGGCTTGGATAGCAAAGTACTGCAGATTGAGTGATGTTAAGGGTAGGGATTTACGTCCTGAACGTTCTGGAGGCGGGAAATCCAAGATGCAGCTGTTGACCGGGCTGGTTCCTCCCAAGGCCTCTGCCGGTGTGCAGCGGCCGTGTCCTCCTCGCATCCCCACTGGTGGTGGGCAGCCCAGCACTGTCCCCCGGCATGCCCGAGTCCTACTCTCTTCTCAGAAGGACACCAGGCCGAGGGGGCTCTGTCCGTCGCTCGGTCATGCCCGACTCTGCGACCCCGTGGACTACAGCCCACCAGGCTCCTCGGTCCATGGGATTTTCCAGGCGAGGATACTGGAGTGGGTTGCCGTTGGTGGGGGGCAACAGTCACCTCTTGAAAGACCGTGTCTGCAAATCCCGCCGCCTCCTGTGCTGCAGGCGTGGGGCGTCAGCGTGTGAGTCGGGGGCCGCCCACAGCAGGCCCACGCCGTCTCAGTTTGGGGGTGATGGAGACTTCTGTGGGGATGCGGTGATGGTCGCACAGCAGTGGGAACGTGTGCGGAGATGTGTGCTGCGGCCCGGGGACGATGGGACGTTTCACCTCCGTTAGAAGTGAAAACGAGCTTACGGGGCTGGGTCTGCCGCTGAGGTGACAGGAGGGGTCTCCGGGCTGCACGGTCAGAGGCGTCAGAGGCGGGAGGGCTGGGCAGCAGCAGGTGGGCACACGTGGAGGATGCAGCAGAGAACAGGCTGAGGTCTGGCTGCACGGGGGGTTTCCGAGTCGGGGTCTTAGCGGCCCGGCTTCCAGCCACTGCGAGCCCCGCTTTCCGTCCGTGGGTGGGGGACTCGGTCACAGCGCCTCGGGTCAGGCGTGTTCTATGCACGTCCCTGCGCTGAGGACTGCCTTCTCTTCTGCACTCTGCAAACGCGCACATCCCACGGTTTCCATGGCGACCAACATCCCTCAGAGAGGGAAGTGTGGAGGGGCCCTCAGAAAGGACTCGGGGAAAGGAACAGCTGGATCCGGGCAGAGGGTAACGCCTGGGAGGGAGGCGGTGCAGCTGAGCCCCACTGCCGCCTTGTGGAGACCGTTTCTGGTGCCCGCAGGCTGGTGCGCGGCTGTCCCCTCCTCGACCCCCGAAGGTGGGAGGGAGGGGCAGGGATGCGGCCTTTACCCGGTAAAACGCTGGCGCTCGGGTGCACGCCCTGAGGCTCGAGGAGCTGGGGGTCCAGGGAGGCCTCCTGGCTGTGTGGACAGGCTCTGCAGCATTTAGCTCCTGGCTCGTCACCTCCCGGCTGTGTGATCTTGGGCACGTTCCTTAACCTCTCTGTGCTTCCGGTTCATAATCTGTAAAATGGGTTTGGGGGTGATGGAGAATGTCCGCACTCAAGAGTGCGCTTTGGGGGGTAGTGGGGGGTCCTCCCTGGAGAGTGGTGGTCGTTCCGTGAGGAGACCGCCGGGCTTGGCGGGGGGTGCCAGCCTCTGCTGACCAGTTCTGTGCCCGTTTCCCTTCCAGTCGGCCATGGGCAGAGTGAGGGCGAGAGGATGGTGGTGTCCGACTTCCACGTCTTCATCCGGGATGTGCTGCAGCACGTGGACGCCGTGCAGAAGGACCACCCGGGGCTACCCATCTTCCTTCTGGGCCACTCCATGGTGCGTAGGCCTCGGAGGGGCCCTGGGCCCAGCACCCCAGCATCCGCCCTGCTGGGGATGGAGGGG
Source organism: Connochaetes taurinus (assembly GCA_006408615.1). NCBI lineage: Eukaryota > Metazoa > Chordata > Mammalia > Artiodactyla > Bovidae > Connochaetes > Connochaetes taurinus. The sequence goes on from SJXO01001830.1 coordinate 254,104, forward strand.
GTCGCCCTCTGCCCGGCCGGCGTGGCCCCCCTGCACACGCTGCATGCGGGGCTCCCGGGGGGTGTTGGCTCAGGAAACAGGGTGGGGTCTGGAGGTGGCCCCAGAGAAGGGCTTCTCCACCCGCTCCTCCCCGTCAGGGCCCAAGGGTCAGTCTGCTCCCGCTTTTCGGGGTGGGGGCCCTCGGTTCATGCTCTCTGCCGGTTTCAGAGCCATGCGGTTCCCACTAGGACAGGCGTCCCCAGGAAGCAGTGCTTAAAGGCCGTTCCTAATCCATTTTGCCTTTTAAATACACAGACTCCTCTCAGAATCTTTAAATCGTCTGTGAACTTTAAATCATCTGTGGTCTTTAAATCGAGCTGTGATCTTTAAATCGAGTCTTCTCAGACCAGCCGCACGCAGGCCAGGCCTGCCTGCAGGCGCCCAGCCACGTGGGCTGGCAGAGGACTTCAAGCTGCTGGATTCTACACCCCGGGGGAATCCCTGCCAGTCTCTTCCCGACCTGGCGCTCGTGAGCGTCTGACTTTCAGCCCCTGGTTCAGATCTGCTCGTCAGTAGCCAAGGCCACCCGCCTTGAGCACCTCCTGTGTCCACTAAGTGTTTTCCTTGGAACCTGGATTCCTGGGCCCTTTAACTGAACCCAGAAAAAAAAAAAAAAAGTGTAGCCATCTCTTACTATCCTCTGATTTTCTTTTTAATCTCATGTTAAGCCTGATGGCCTGGACGAGTTGAGGGTCTGCCAGCTTTTGGCTTGAAATGAAACAGAAACGTGTCGCTGTGGCACTTAAAGCCCTCAAGTGGGGACCTTGTTTCATCGCCTGAAACCTCCGCGCTCGGAAAGCCCTGGGGAGACGTCGGGTGACCGCGGGCCCGGCTCACCCAGCGCTCGAGGGCGCCTGCTCCGAGGCAGCGGCTCTGGGCCCCGGGGAGCCGCCCCGGTGCCGCCGCCCAGTGTGCGCCCCCTTTCCCCGCAGGGCGGCGCGATCTGTATCCTCACAGCCGCAGAGCGGCCGGGCCACTTCTCGGGCATGGTCCTCATTTCCCCGCTGGTCGTCGCCAGCCCAGACTCGGCGACAATTTTCAAGGTAAGCGGACCTCCTTGTTCTGTGAGCCCCAGCAAGCTTCCCTGGCCCCAGGCCTGTGCTCACAGCTCGGGTCCAGGGTGAAGGGGCTTCTCCGGCTGTCCTGACGAGGTTTGGACACAGCGAGCATTGTTGTGGCCGGTCATTTCTCAAGTCAGGTGTGTTTTTTTCCCCCAAACAAACAAACAAAAAAATCGGCTTCCCATCTGTGCGTTTCTTGGTGGACGTTCGGAGGACAGGCCCCGCTGCTGTCCGTGGCTGAGTGCGGGGCTCCGACCCACGTGGCTCCTCGGGGCGTTTTTCTGGCCGTGACGGTCCTCGTGGAGCTCTCTGCGGGTTGTGGGCTGGGCTGGGCTTTGCCCCCTGGGGAAGCGGCGGAGACCACGGCTTGGGAGCAGCCAGATCGTGGCTGTGGGATGCTGACACAATCTGGGCCCAGGTTTCAGAGACTTGAGACCCGGGGAGGCTGGGAGACGCGGGGCCCGCCTGACATGGGGGCCGGGTGGGCAGCTGCTACCTCCCAGCCAGTGCTCAGGACTCAGAGGAGCAGGAGGGCCAGTGAGGTGGGGGCTGCGGTCGGTAATGGGGTGGAGGGGCCCTGCCCCGATGCCCTGGCGGGCCCCTGAGGACCCAGAGCCACAGCCTTGACCCCAACCCTGGATGTGGGCATCCAGCGGAAACAGTCAGCAACTTGAAGTGGGGCTGGACCGAACCAAGGAGAAACCAGGGCCTCTCTGAGTGCTGAAGCAGAGGACACGCCTCTACTCAGTTCTCCGAATGGGCCAACCAGCCGGCTCCTCTGAGTTTTATCCTGTCTGAGGGAATCACCCCGACTTGCTGAAATCGACTCCAGTGGATTTCAGAGCCTGGCAGAAGCAGGACTGCCTGGAAGGATGGGTTCATTCATAGACTCCCAGGCGAGGCTCCCGGGCTTGGTCTCCTGGCCCGCTCCCCTCCTGGTCATGATCACATAACCTGCGGCCGGACCACCCGAGGGTCCTGGTCAGAGAAGAGAGTGAGCAGGACCGGGTCCTGAGTGGAGCCCCCACGGAGCTCCGTGGGCTCCGTTCGTGACGTGTTTGCACAGCGTGTGCCGGGCTCACGCGTGAGTCGTGCCCTCAGCTCCCGCTCTCACCCCAGGGTCGGGGAGGTCGCTGGCTGCGGTTGTGCTCGGGACCCCGGGGCTTGGAAAGGACCCTCGGCTCCCTGGGTCCAGCCCCTGCCCCTCAGGGCTGTCCACGCCCCTGCAAGGGCGTCTCCCCAGAGGGGACATGACCCCACCCCAAAAGAGCCCAGGACCCTGGGGGGTTTCTGATGAAGGGCACAGGGGCAGGGGATGGGGGGCAGCCAGGCCCCGACAGGGAGCCCACCCAGTGCCCCCTCCAGTCTCGGTGGACTGGAGGTCCTCTGCCGGGACCTCTGCCAGCCGGTGCTAATAGGTGTCTTTGTGGGCAGGGGAACGCGGGTCCCGGTTGTTAACTAGGATTCACGAGAGTCCCCGTGGCCCCGAGGCCCAGGAGCGCCCCCTCCCCTCTGTGAAGCCTGTCACTGCCCTGGGGAGGGGGGGGTCGGGCAGTGCTGACCCCTGAGGCCCAGGGGCGCCCCCTCCCCTCTGTGAAGCCTGTCACTGCCCTGGGGACGCGGGGGTCGGGCAGTGCTGACCCACAGAGCCGGCGTCGCGTCTGCGGTGCGGGGGCCTGGGGTCACTCTGGCCTCGCCTCACCTGAGCAGCTTCGGAAGGAAATCTCAGGCCCATGGGGCTCTAGGCGATGCCAGTGGACACAAGAGCGGTCCTGCGGCGGCAGGGGGCGAGGCAGAGGGCGCAAGCCCAGCTCCCCTCGTTGGCCGCAGCCGGGCGTGTGCGTCTCCGGGGGCCGCGCGCCGTTGCCCTCCCTGCGCTGCGCGCGGCTCGCTGTGCTCTGGGGAGGCCTCCCATCCCAGCCTTCGGGCTTCCAGTGGTTCAGTCTTCAGGACCCCCGAGACGGGCTCCCAGAGACTCCTCTTCTGGCCGAGTGGACGGGGGGGTGGGGGCTTCCCTGGGTCCGGAGGCTGTAGGGTGCAGCGCGCAGAGCTGGGTGCTGGTCCGTGACTCCCGCCCCAGAGCGCGGCTCCTGGACAGGTCAGAGGTGTGCTCACGGCGGCCGGCTCCCCACGGGTTTCCCCAGCGACTCAAACGGGAAAGAACCCGCCTGCAAGGCAGGAGATGCAGCTTCAATCCCTGGGTCGGGAAGTTGCCCTGGCTAAGGGCACAGCTGCCCGCTCCGGCATTCTTGCCTGGGGAATCCCCTGGACAGAGGAGCCTGGCGGGCCACAGTCCATGGGGTCGCAGAGTCAGACGCAGCGTAGCGACTGATGTTTTGCTCTGTTTCGTTGTCCTGATGGAGACATTTCACAAAGCAGCACAAAGCACCGCGGCCTCGGAGCGCAGACGGGCTCGTGGAGGTTGGCGCCCCCGCCCCCAACCCCGCCCCCACGTGAGGGTGCCAGCCCCCGCCCCCAGCCCCAGCACAGCTGGTTCCTGCCCCACTTCCAGTCGGCTAGGGTACGTGCAGCCTGGGGACGAGATGGGGAGAACCCTGTCTGCACTCAGATCCCGGTGGAAGCAGGAGTTTATAGACACAGCGAGCCTGGACCCCAGGACAAGTGTCAGGGTCAGTGGGACGCTTCCTGGAGACGCCACAGCGCAGCCGCTCCGGGGACACGGGGACCCCCACGCCCCCTTAATTTGTGCTGCACCCCGACCTCCCTGGGACGACATGCGGCGGGGCTGCAGGGCGACCCGGCGCCGCCCTGAACGTGCTCCCCGAGCGAGGGCTGGAGCGATCCTCCAGGTGACCCTGTCTGCCCTTGGCCGGAGGCTGTCCCTGGGGTCCCGGGTGGAGATGCGGGAGCACTCTGTGCCCCCAGACGCCCCTTCCGGAGGCGCCAGAGGCCGTGCGCGTGTCCTAGACGCTCCCGGGTGACCTCCCCTCCGTCACTGCCCTGTGCGTGGTTCACAGATGGGAAATGAGGCTACAGCCTCGCTCGAGGTCTGTGCGCGCCCTGGCTCGGCCAGTGGGCGTGGCGGGACGTCCTTTCCCCCCGAAACCGCCAAGGATCAGCTGCCCATCTGGGTGTTGCTTTTCTGCTTTTAGTCCCCGGAGTCCGGAAGGCGCTGGAGCCGGGGGGCTGGAGGGGACACGGGAGGGGTCCCGGGAAGGGCCGGTCTTCAAGCCCAGATACAGTTAGACCGGGAGTCGGGGCGTGGCTGGGTCGTGACCTGGCCCCCGAAAGCGGCCGCCGCGTGCACCCGGGGCCTTGGTCCCACCCTGAGGCACACAGGCTTCCTGTTGTCCGCCTGGGGGTGCGCTCACCACCCCGCCCCCAGAGAGCCTCCAGGCTCTGTCCCAGCTCTGGCCCCTGTGCCCAGGTCAGCCTGCTGCACCGCTGTGGAAGCGAGCAGCTGTGTGATCACCTTCCTCGTGTTAAGCCTTTCAGCTGCAGAAGCTTCAGAGTGGTCTTGCAGAGCCATTAGAACCCGTGGGATCGATAAAGGCACCTGTGCAGGTCCCTGGCACTTAAAGGGGTGGGCCTCCCGCTCACCCAGGGGCGGGCCAGGGATGCTCGCTTGCTCGTCGGGTGTGGACCTGGTCCTCTTCGAGGGTGAGACTGTTGGGGTCCCCCCCTGCCCCTTGGAGTCCCCACTCAGTGGCATGGGGTTTCCTCACTCTCCCCAGGCGCACGGGGACCCCTCTGGGGGCCTTTAGGGTTCTCCCTGGAGGGTCTGGGCGCCAGGCCGCCTCCCGGCAGCCCGTAAGGCTGCAGCTTGTTGTCCCCACTTTTGTGCTGTTATTGAGTCGCTCAGTCGTGTCCGACTCTTTGCGACCCCATGAAGCACAGCACGCCAGGCCTCCCTGTCCATCACCAACTCTTGGAGGTCACTCAAACTCATGTCCATCGAGTCAGTGATGCCATCCAGCCATCTCATCCTCTGTCATCCCCTTCTCCTCCTGCCCCCAATCCCTCCCAGCATCAGGGTCTTTTCCAGTGAGTCAGTTCTTCTCATGAGGTGGTCAAAGGATTGGAGTTTCAGCTTCAACATCAGTCCTTCCAAAGAATATTCAGGACTGATTTCCTTTAGGATTGATTGGTTGGATCTTCTTGCGGTCCAAGGGACTCTCAAGAATCTTCTCCAACACCACGCTTCAAAAGCATCAATTCTTCATCGCTCAGCTTTCTTTATAGTCCAGCTCTCACATCCATACATGACCACTGCAAAAACCGTAGCCTTGACTAGACGGACATTTGTGGGCAAAGTGATGTCTCTGGTTTCTAATATGCTGTCTAGGTTGGTCATAACTTTCCTTCCAAACAGAAACTGAGGACCACAGACTCTCTGGGTTCCGAACCGGAGGTCAGATGCAAGCCTGCCCAGCTCCGAGTCTCTGCTGCCTCCTCCTCCAGGGCTGGGGTCTCAGCTCCCAGGCTGTCCTTGGGCCGCGAGTGCTGAGGTGCCCTGGGGGGCTCTGTGGCTACATGGACCTGCCTTAGCCCACTGGCCTCATGATGAGGGTGGGGGTCTCCTCCCAGGGCTGTGGCCGGGTCACTCCTTCCTGAGCGGGATCTGGGGCTCTCTCCACGCGCCCGCAGGATCCTACAAAAAGTTTGGAAGAAGTGTGCCAGTTGACAGTAAGAACCGTTGTATCGTGGATGCCAGCTTCTCTGTGGGTGAGCCGCTGCCCCACCCCTCCTCCCGGTGGCGGTGGGCTCTCTCGGTGGACGGTACTGGGGCAGAGGATGGCGGCAAGCAGCAGGGACCTGGACAAATCGATCCTCCCCCGCTGGGGTCTTCGGGCTCTCCAGCCCCCTGCCTCCCTCCTCGCCTTGGACCTCGGGGCCCTTCCTCAACCCCAGCTTCCTTGATCACCAGTCAGCCACTCTCTCTGCTTCTTCCTAATGAAAAGGCTAACGAAACAAGCCCACCCTTAAAGAGTGTGTGCGGGGCGGTGGTTCCAAGCTTCTCCCCCACCTCCCCCGCGAGACGGCGTTTCCCCGTCTCTGGTTTTGTGGGGAGCAGGCGAGGAGGCACCCAGGTTTTTTTTTTTTTTTTTTCTGTGACCTTAAAGCCGTCAGAGATTCGTCTCTGCTCGATTGAGTTTTGTTAGAAACGTGGCCGGAGCACACTCCGCTGGTTCAGAAGAGCTCAGGGTCTGGGTGGTGCCCACCTCTCTCACCCTGGGCTCCTTGGAAAGGGCAGCGTGCGGGTCAGGTGTGGCCCTGTTCCTGGTCCTGCCTGTGGGGGTCGGGGACACTGCCCCTCGTGAAGCCGTGCTGCTGTCAGGAAGGGAGGGGCCCGATGGCGGGGGGCTGCCCGGTGCAGCAGCCAGGTGGGAGGAACGGCCTGGGGGGAGACCTCGGGACTTCTGGGGAGACCGGGAGCTCTGTGCGGCAGAGTCCTCACCAGGACTTGGCCGGGTGTCCCGGGAGGGAAAGTGAAGGGGCAGCTGGGCTGAAAAGGCCGTGCTGGACGAGGCGGTCAGACGTGCACGGGCCGAGGGAGGCAGCCTGGTCCCATCACACGCGGCTCCCAGGGGCCCAGGTGTGACCGGGACACATGCAGAGTCAGCCTGCAGCCCCCGCGTCCCCGGGGAGCCGTGGCGGGTCGTCAACAACAGCAGGAAGCTTCGGAGGCGCTCAGCACTCTGGGCCCCACGTGATGTTTCCCCCATGACTCCCTCGGGCCACTGTCACTGGAGGGGGCGCGCCCCGAAAGCCCACCCCCGTGGGGCGGGGCCAGTGAAGGCGGGGTGCCCGGGGTGTCCCCTCTCTGCGCCTGGAGCACTTCACCTCCATTTCTGCCTCATTCACACTCTGGCCTTTGGAGGCACAGATCTCAGCTCCTGGGGTCAGGCTCGCAGAGGAGCCCCCAGTCCAGGAGCCCACAGACCGTCCTGTCTGCTCAGAAGCAGCCAGTCCCTTCCTTCCTAGAATTCAAGCCCTCCCCGGCCTGTACTCGTGCCTGGGGCTGGCCCACTCCCAGCCTGACCCCTGACCCTGCCAGATGGGTCCTGTCCAACCCATGACGCTTCAACGGGTGCGGGAGCCTGATGTGGGTTGGATCCTGGGTGTTTGGGGCTGGGTGGGCGAACGCCCGGCACTTGGAGGCTGCTGGTCCACATGCGTGAGGATGACCCGAGCGTGGGGTTGTGGTGAGGTCAGAGGTCACCCCTGTGGGTCTCCGGCCATCTGGGGCCCAGCTGTGCGAGAGGTTGTGAGGCCCCTGATGGCCAATGAGCGAGCTTTCGGGGTGTGGGGGTGCTGGGGGCACAGCAGGCGAGCGCAGGCCTCTCGGTCACTGGGACCAGGGGCGGCCGCACCCCAAGCCTCTGTCTGCCCCGTCCAGCTGGCCGCGGGCGGTGGCACGCAGCCTGTGTCCTCGTCTCTTAAATGACGGTCAGCCTTTCCCTCAGGGCATTCGTGTTGAGGTCCCACGACAGGAGCCGCGGGGACCATGCCGACACCCTGTGGTCACTGGTAGCCAAGGGGCAGGCCCCCCCGTCAGCCCTGTGACGGCTGCCCAGACCTGGGACTCACCGCCCACCGCTTTCCAAGCGAGTCTAATCTCAGCATTTTGCAGCTCGCCTTGGAAATAGCATCTCTCCTCCCTGGGTGTCTGCAGAAACGGAAACGGCCCGCCGCAGACGCGTGAGAGCCGGTTGACGCGTCTCCTGGATAAACACCAGCTCTGGGGGGGTGGGGATGGGGCTGGCCTGGACCTCAGTCCGGATCACGTTGGGGCAGTGTGTGTTAAGTGCCTACTGCGTGGTGGCGCCTTGGCACACAGCGACCCCGTGGGCAGCTGAGGGACAGGCCGGTGGTGCGCAGGCCCCTGTGCACGCAAACACCGGGAGCCAGGCCCGTGCCCCCCGCTGCCCCGCCTCCGCCTGGCCTGGTGGTGGTTTCTGCCCCGAGACAGTAAGCGGTGCCTTCTGATCAGGGCGCGTCCTGCCTCAGCTCGGGTGCCTGGGTGCTTCTGCTCTGCAGAGAATTCAAGATCACCGCCCGGAGTGGTCTGGGCAGGCGGCCGCACACATCGGGAGCAGCAAGGAAGCAGATGGCTATTGCCATCCCTGCCTGGCCGCCCCCACCCAGCCCGAAAGCCAGGCCCGGGAGGCCATCTGGGTGGGGCGAGCAGGGGTCCTTGGCTGCCTGGCCGGGACCAGGCCCGGCTGATGCCCCGTCTGGTGGCCTTCTCCTTCGTGGCCTGAGGCAGCCCATGGGGTGGCCGGGCTGGGGTCCCACGGCGCTGACTACAGCTTCCCCTTGCGTCCAGGTCTTCGCTGCAAAAGTTCTGAACCTCGTCCTGCCGAACATGTCCCTGGGCCGGATTGACTCCAGCGTGCTCTCGAGGAATAAGACGGAGGTGAGTCTTTCCGAGGAACTGGGGGCAACTGGGGCTGGTGGGGGGAGCCGGCCCTGGCCCAGGCCTGGGGGGAGTCCGGGCGTCGGCCTCGCCGCGGCTGTCTGCTGCCATTCCCCCGAGGCTCTGCGTCAGGTGGCGGGGACATGGAGGGGTGCGAGGCGCCGTCTGGCTGCAGGGTCTGGTGGGAGGAGTGGGCAGTGGTTCTCTAAGCTGTGCCCACGTGTGTGGGGCACCTGACCAGGTGGGGCTGTGTGTGCGGCACCTGGGTCTCGTGGGCTTGTGAGGGACAGCAACAGTTCAGAGTGACTTCAGCAGAAAGAGGGGTTTCTTGGTGAACGTAACGGAAGGCTTCAGGCACAGCTGGATCCAGGGGCTCAGCGTCTTAGTCACCACTGTCTCTCTGCCCCTACCTCGTGTGTCCCCTGGTTTGGCCTTATTCCCAACCAGACTTTGCCTGAGTGGAGGCGAAGCTGGCCACCAGCAGCTTTACACGAGCAGCCAGGGGAGAGGCAGCACAGCCTTCCAACAGCAGCTCTGAAACCGTGTACCTCAGCCTGGGACTCAGTCCCACGTGGCTGGGACTCGAGCCCAGCCCAAACCCTTGGTACCTGGTTTCAGGACCTCATGAAGCTCAGGTTCTTGCTGTCTCATCACAGAAAGAGTTCGGGGGAGGCAGTGATGGGTAAGGAGTGGCTCTATCCAGAGAGAGAGAAGCAGCCCCGCAGGCAGAGCGCGGGCATCGCCAGGGTGGGCGCGGGCCATCGCCAGGCGGGCGCGGCCATCGCCAGGGCGGGCGCGGCCGTGGAATGCGGCGTGCTCAGCGTTCACAGGCTGGGGCGTTGCGTGTGCTCAGGAGCAGGAGGGCCACTCCGGCTCTTTTGGGGAAGGGGTGGAGGCGCCGCCCCCCCTGGTCTTCACCATGGGACTGCCGTGGCGCCTCTGGTGTGCCATTGCCCTTGTGGGTTGAGCACTGGGGTCTGGTCTTGTCTGCCATCTTGCTCCCATCTGATTCTAACTGGTTTGTGTTGTGTCCTTGGGCTGCGTCACTCTTTCAGAAGCTGTACCCTCTCCCAGGGCTGGTTCTTACCCCTGGACAGTTGGTTATTTGTCCCGGGGAGGGGGTGGTGTCACCCTGCTCAAGCTCATGGCCTGAGAGCAGAGGAGGACAGCTGGAGGGTGCACCGGGGGTGCCAGTCAGGCCAGCGTCCATGTCCACGGGTCCCTGTGGAGGCCAGGGTGGTCCGTGAAGGTGCTGGTCAGGGCACCATGCCCCCACCCCTCTGGTGAAGGGCCAGCGCCCCGTCCCCAGCCTGCAAGGATGGGCCCTCGAGCTCCAGGCCAGGAGGCTGTCTCATTCTCAGTCACCCACAGCGGCCCGTGTCGCAGGGGCAGGCAGACACTCCCCAGGTCCCAGGGCCTGCCCGGGGTCGCCTGCCTGAGAGCTCTGTCTTGGAGGCAGGACGCTGCAGGCTCACAGCCGGTGAGCAGGCAGTGCCCTGGACACCGGGAGCATAACGCCGAGTCGTCTCCTGCCTCAGTTTCCCGTCTTCCGTCAGGACGCTGAGCTGGGGGGTCGTGGCTGCCGGTCGGCCCTGGCTTCCTTGGGGTCTGGCAGCATGATGGGATGTGGCCTCCTGGCCCTCTGAGCCACTCAGCTGGGTGGGAGTCACCCAGACACGCAGGCAGGGATGTTCAGGCCACGGCTCCAGCTCCCCGGCCTTGAGAGCCCGCTGTTGCTGAGTCTGGCTTGTGCGGGACTCCACAGGGAGCCAGTCCGCCCAGTTATCCACACCCCATTTGAATTAGAATTTAATTTTAAAAGCAGTCCCTCCAAACCCCCATCTTGGAGCCACATTTGACCCACCAGGGTTGGGAATATTTGAGTAAAGAAAGATGTTCATTCCAAGAGGCAGACCTGTGTGGTGAGAAGCATGGCATTAGAGCCAGTCCTGATGGGAGCGGGGCCGACATGAACCCATTTCACAGATGAGGACACTGAGGCTCGGAGGGTAAACCTTGCCTGAGGTTGCAAGCCAATTGGGGCAGAGCTGTGACACAGAGCCTCTGATTTCACAGTCGATGCTTGGCGCATCCTGGGAGCTAGGGTTTACGAGCGTGGAGCTCCTGACTTGTACTTCCTGGTCCACGCGGCACGCGTGGCGGGCGAGGGTGCCGGGGACCACCGCTCTTTGTGCAGGGGCACTGCGAGGTGAGGCTATGGGCGGGGCCTCCTCCAGCTGCCGCAGCAAAGGACAACTCTGTTTCAAGTGTGCGGTTTCCAGTGAAACCACCGATTTCTGCATCAGCCTCCTCACACTGTTCAGGGCTTCTTGAGGCAAGAACGCGGAGGTGGCTTGCCGTTCCCTTCTCCAGTGGGCCATGTTTTGTCAGAACTCTCCACCGTGACCCGTCCGTCTTGCGTGGCCCCTCACGACACGGCTCGTAGTTTCACTGAGTTAGACAAGGCTGTGGTCCATGGGATCAGTTTGGTTAGTTTTCTGTGACGGTGGTTTTCATTCTGTCTGCCCTCTGATGGAGACGAGTAAGAGGCTTGTGCAGGCTTCCCGATGGGAGGGACTGGCTATGGGGGAACCTGACTCTTGCTCTGATAGGCAGGCCCTTGCTCAGTTCAGTTCAGTTCAGTTCAGTCGCTCAGTCGTGTCCGACTCTGCGACCCCATGAATCGCAGCATGCCAGGCCTCCCTGTCCATCACCAACTCCCGGAGTTCACTCAGACTCACGTCCATCGAGTCAGTGATGCCATCCAGCCATCTCATCCTGTCGTCCCCTTCTCCTCCTGCCCCCAATCCCTCCCAGCATCAGGGTCTTTTCCAATGAGTCAACTCTTCGCATGAGGTAGCCAAAGTAGTGGAGCTTCAGCTTTAGCAGGCCCTTGCTCAGTAAATCTGTAATCCAGCCGTCTGCTGACGGGTGGGGCTGCACTCCCAGTCCCGGAGTTCCCGATCTCCTCCAGGAGGACTTCTGCGAACACACCACTCCTTCAGGACCACTGCTGCCTGTGAGCCTGAGCCCGCGGCAGGCCACTGCCGACCCGCGCCTCTGCCAGAGACCCCCACAGGCAAGTCTGGCTCCGTATCTTCTGGGCATCACTGCTTCTTCTTCCTGGGTTCTGGTACGCACACAGAGAATTCCAGGAAAACATCCACTTTTGCCTCATTGACTGTACTAAAACCTTGGACGATGTCGATCACAGTTAGCTGTGGATAATTCTTCAAGAGATGGGAACACCAGACCACCTTACCCGCTTCCCTAGAAACCTGTGTGCAGGTCAAGAAACAACAGTTAGAACTGGACATGGAACAACGAACTGGTTCAAAATTGAGAAAGGAATGCATCAAGGCTGGATAGTATCATCCTGATCATTTAACTTCTGTGCAGAGTACATCATGTGGAATGTCGGGCTGGATGAAGCACAAGCTGGGATTACTGGGAGAGATACCAACAACCTCAGATATGCAGATGACACCACCCTTTTGGCAGAAAGTGAAAATAAAGAGCCTCTTGATGAAAGTGAAAGAGGAATGAAAAACCTGGCTTAAACATTCAAAAAATGAAGATCATGGCATCTGGTTCCATCACTTCATGGCAAATAGATGGGGAAACAATGGAAACAGCGAGAGACTTTATTTTGGGCTCCAAAATCATTGCAAAATCACTTCAAAATCATCACAAGCCATGAAATTAAAAGACTCTGCTTCTTGGAAGAAAAGCTATGACCAACCTAGACAGCATATTAAAAAGCAGAGACATTGCTTTACCAACCAAGGTGTGGATAGTCAAAGGTATGGTTTTTCCAGTGGTCACGTATGGGGGTGAGAGCTGGACTATAAAGAAAGCTGAGCGCTGAAGAATTGATGCTTTTGAACTGTGGTGCTGGAGAAGACTCTTGAGAGTCCCTTGAACTGCAAGGAGATCAAACCTAAAGGAAATCAGTCCTGAATATTCATTGGAGGGACTGATGCTGAAGCTGAAACTCCAATACTTTGGCCACCTGGTGCAAAGCCAACTCACTGGAAAAGACCCTGATGCTGGGGAAGACTGAAGGCGGGAGGAGAAGGGGGCGACCGAGGATGAGCTGGCTGGATGGCATCACTGACTCTATGGACATGAGTTTGGGTAAACTCCGGGATTTGGTGATGGACAGGGAGGCCTGGCGTGCTGCGGTCCCTGGGGCTGCAGAGAGTCGGACACGACTGAGCCACGGAACAGCAGCAACTGCAGCAGCTGTGCTGGGCCTCACGGGCTGGGGCTGGGGCAGGTCG
>SJXO01001830.1:275194-286794 GCA_006408615.1 Connochaetes taurinus
CTGTTTCTCTTTGGAGGAGGAAAAAAATGTAGAAACTGCCCCGGGGGCTCTGCCCGCTGTCCTCCTGCGCCGAGGAGCAGTAGAGATGCCACGCAACAGCCCACACCCGGCCACCGCCGCGCCGCACGCGGAAACGTGTCACCACGGCGGGCCGCTGCCCAAGCCGGATGCCGGGCGGGCACGTGGTCCGACCAGGAGTCTTTCAGCGCATGGACTTATGTTCTTTGAAAGCTTTCAGAGATGCACATTCAGCCGCCTTCAGCAATCTGGTCAAAGAATCGCCCCTATTTGAAAGATGTTCCTTGGATCCGGGACTGTTTTCCTCACCGGGGTGGGCCAGGGCACGCCCTCCATGGTCAGGGTGCAGGTGGCCGTGTCTGGGGCCCCGTCCTGGCAGTACCAGCGAGTGCTGGATCGGTCGCCTGCCATGCTGAACCTGGAGCCCCTGGGCCGTGCCCGCCTGGCCCTCAGGGGTGCAGGGGAGCCGGGTGTGCACAGGCCTGGCCCTGAGGCGGGCACAGCACTGAGGCCAGGGAGAGGCGGGCGGCCGAGCCCGCGTGGACCCATCACTCAGGCCGCCTGGGCCACAGGAGGTGGTTCTGTGCGGACGGGCTTTCCAGAAGATGCTGCCCATCCTGGCTTGCTGTCACCCCCACGGCTCAGCCGCCTCCCTCCGCGTCCGCCGTCAGTGGGGCCCCGTGTGTTGGGTAACAGGCAGTGCGGGACCACACAGCTAACCCCAATAAACCATGGTGTCTGACGCTGTCGTCTGCCTGTCTGTCTGATCGACTCCGGCGCGCCCTGCAGAGACGGGCGGCCTCCTGGCTGACCGCGCTCTGTGGGCCCCCGACTCCTGACGGGTTAGGAAGACGCCCTGGCCCCCCGACCTGGGGCTGCCCCGCTGCCTCGCCCACCCCAGCTCCCCAGCGGCCGAGGCAGCCATCTGCACGCCTGCCTGCATCCCGTCCCCCAGCGCCAGGTGTGTCCTGCCGACCGGCTCCCTCTAGCCCTAGGCCCGTCCCTGCCCGCCTCCCGTCCCGCAGGGTGGCCAGGGTGAGTGTCCTGGGACTCAGACGGTGGCTCTTCCGGCCGCAACCCTCCAAGCCTGTCGGCCCACGGCCAGCCTTTGGGGGACCCTCGGAGCCCTGTGCCCTCTGGAACTGAGCTGCAGGAACTGGGTCTTCATAACGGTCTGGTCCCTGGGTCCAGGGCCAGTGTTGCTGAGAGCTGGGAAGAGGCGCTGTCTGGGCTGGAAACCGGCATCGAGGCCATGGGTGCAGGCCACTGCGTGGCGGGCACCCGCGCCCCCACCCAAGGCCGCCCCCCAAGGGCCCTGGGTTCACTGCGCTGCTGCTGTCCTGAAGGTCTCAACCGCCCTGCACGTCTCTGCCCCGAGTCCCGGGCCATCCGCAGTCACCGCTCTGAACTCCCGCGGCGGGCGGCCCGTCCGCATCCCTCGGGTCTGCTGCTGGGGTCTGTCCTGCTCCTCGTCTGGGGGTGCTCCTCTGCCAGCTCCTCCTGTCCGGGTGCTGTTCGTTTTCCATCTCTCGGTTCTGTTTCTTGACCTGGGTGAAGTGGGAGTGTCCTGGGCGTCCCCTCTCCCCGGGTGCTGACGGGGGCTCTGGTGGGCAGGTGGGTGGCCCGGCCCCTGCCCTGTGTCGATGCTGCTGGTGAGCGGGATCTGGTCACGTGGAGGCCGCTTCCAGAATCCTAGGGCCCCCGGCTGGTGCCGGCTCACTCCAGGCCTGGGGTGGTGGTGCCCCCTACAGGCAGGCGAAGCTGGTCCTGGAGTGGGGGACCACTGGGCGATGCTCTGGGTGGGCCAGGTCTGGGGGTGCAGGAATATGGTTTGCTTTTTGTGATTTTTATTTTACATGGGAACATAGCTTTTGCCAAAAACCCTATCAGTTCAGTCGCTCAGTCGTGCCCGACTCTGTAGTCCTCGGGGTTGCTGAGTCGGACACGGCTGAGCGACTGAACTGATACTGTTTTGGCTTCCCAGGCGGCGCTAGTGGTGAAGAACCCACCTGCCAGTTCAGGAGACCTGAGAGATGTGGGTTCGATCCCTGGATCGGGAAGATCCCCTGGGGAAGGGCATGGCTACCCACTCCAGGATTCTTGCCTGGGGAATCCCCTGGGCAATCCCCTGGGCAGAGGAGTCTGGTGGGCTACAGTCCGTGGAGTCGCAAAGAGTCAGACACAGCTGAGACGACTAGGCACAGCACGTGGCCGATTCAGTGCTGTTTCAGGGGTGCAACTGAGTGACTCGGTTTCGCATCTGCAGACGCCCTTTCTTCCTCAGACCCCTTTGCTGCGTAGGTCATTACCGAGTGCTGAGCAGCACCACGCAGGCCCTTGTTGGCTGGTATGTAGTCGAGTATCTGTTGATCCCGACCCCTAATCTACCCTTCCCCGAGCTCCCCGCTGATGACCATGTCTTTTAAACCTGAGTCTATGTCTTGTCCATTTGCATCATTCTTTAAAGATTTCACGTAGAAGTGATCGGTGTCTTTGTGTGACCTAGCAGTCTCCACGCCCACCCGTGTTGCTGCAGATGGCACGGTGCTTTTGGCGGAGCGGCTCTCCATTGCAGAGCGTGCGAGCCGCGTCGTCTGCATCCACTCCTCGGCTGGCACCTCGTTTCTAGCCTTGGCTGTTGACAGCAGTGCCGCTGTGAAGCCTGGGCTGCACGTTTCAGACTGTGGTTTTTCTCTAGATGGTGCCCAGGTGTGGGACTGCTGAGCCACACGGTGCCTCTACGGTTGGTTTTTTAAGGAAGTTCCATACTGTTCTCTGGAGTGGCTGCACCAGTTCGCATTTCCAACACTGGAGGTGGGCTCCCCTTTCTCCCCTCTCTCTCCAGCATTTACTATTTCTGGACTTTCTGATGACGGCCATCCTGAGAGTGTGAGGTGACGACTCCCTGCAGTTTTGATTCGCATTTCTCTAATAATTGTGATGCTGAGCAGCTTTCCCTGTGCCTCTTGCCGGTCTCTGTGTCTTCTTTGGGGAAATGTCTGCATAGATCTCCTGCCCACTTTTTATGGTTGCTTGCTGTTTCGATGCTGAGCTATAGGAGCTGCGTGTGGAGCTTGGAGACGAATCCCTTGCCAGTCACATGCTTGCCAGTCTTTCCTCCCATTCTGTGGGTTGTCTGTTCCTGTTATGGTTTCCTTTTCTGTGCAAAAGAAAGTCCCGTTTATTTTTATTTTCATTACTCTAGGAAATGGATCCAAGAAGATACTGCTGTGATTCATGTCAAAGGGAGTCCTGCCTGTTTCCCTCTAGTGGTTCTACAGTTGCCAGCCTTCTATGTAGGTCTTTAATCCACTCTGACTTTGTTTGAGTGTGTGGTGGTAGAGAATGTTCTGATTTCTTTTACATGAGGCTGTCCAGTTTAGACTCTGCTTTCTGTGTCCGTGTCTCCCTCTGGTGGGTGAGGCTGGCCTAGCAGCCTCCCTGGAAGGCGGGCCCAGTGCCCGCCCAGCCCCATGGGTGGACGGTGCTGCGTCCTGGCTGTCTGGTGGGCAGGGCCGTGTCCACCAGGGGGGCTCAGGGGGGTCTCAAGGTGGCCTGTCTGCTGCCGGCTGGGGCTGTGACCCCGCCCCCGGGGCTGTGTGACTGAGTCTCCAGGCTCTGGGTCTGACGGGCCTGGATCTCAGCCCAGGGGCTGTGTTCACAGGGCCAGGGTGTCCAGGGGAGCCCCAGCCGCCCCGTCTCTCCAGGAGATGACCCGGGGGCAGCAGGTAGGTCCAGCCCGGGCTCCTGCCCGGCTCGGCATGCGTGAGGTTCTGTGCGGCCGTGTCAGCGTGAGTCTGTGGGTCTCTGCCTCACGCCTTCACAGCCAGATGCTCCGGGGGCCCCGGGGCCACAGCCCCGCATGGGGAGCAGGGTGAGCTCCCAGCGCCCACTCCCGGGGGCCGCTCTGCAGCGCCACCTCCCCCCAGGGTGGGGGGCTCTGCCATCTCGCCGTGGTGCCTTCTTCATGGCGTCAGTGGGAGGTCATCTCAGGGAGGCTTTGGTCTTCTCCGTCGACGGCCGGCGTGCTCGTGGGAGGAGGTGGGCTCAGGCCGTCTCTACTCTGCAGCCTTGGATGTTCTCCTGAGACGACGTCTGATGCCGTTCTCGCCATGGGGCAGGCCCCGTGGGGGTCCAGAGCTGGCCTCGCCCCGGGGAGAGGCCCCCCCACATGGCGTGTAGACCTGAAGGACGGCCGACCCGCTCCCCTGAGCGCGATGGAGTGGGTCGCCCTTCTGTGTGGCAGTCAGGGCCGAGGCAGGAGGCCCGTATCCGCGGCTCTGCTCCCGTCGCTTGCTTAGTTTCCTTTGGTGAGGCAGCCTGCCCTGGTTTCAGGCCTGTCTACTCCGAGGTGCTGTGCCACTAATCCCTGTTCAGCATACGAAAACGCTTCCCTGGGGTGTGGGTCGTGGGCAGTCTTCCGGGGCTGTCCCCACCCCACGGACACTCCTGCCGAGGGCTATCACGTGGCCTGTGCCCCGTGGTCATGGGGGCTGCTCCCAGAACCGGGTGGGGTGGCATGGCTTGCCCAAGGGCAGCAGGGTACGAAAAGCCGATGGCGCACCAGGCGAGAACAGAGTGGGCGCCGGAGGGGCCGGGCTGAGGTCGCGGCAGCAGCCCCCAGGACGGTGTGTGAGAAGTGCAGCCGGTGACTGCAACGCCAAGACCAGCTGCTGGGCAGCGCCCACGACCCTGGCTGGAGCGTCTGGAGCCTGGGGCGGACGCAGCCCCCAAGGGGGCAGGCTCGGGGGTGAGGTAGGCTGGGGGGCAGCCGCACCTGTCTCCCCTGCCCTCACGGCCCTGCCTGGAGCGCGGGGCTTCCTGTCTGTGGACCAAGGTGCCAGCTCCTGCTCCAGCCAAGGTGTATGCCTCCCAGCCGGCAGGGAGAACAGAGAGGAAAGGGGGCTTTGCAGGCTCTAAACCAGAGCCGTCCCCTGCGGGCCTGGCCGCAGCTGAGGGCAGGGGAGCTGGGGGAGGAGCCAGGTGTGCACCTGAGGCTCTGCGGGAGGGAGACCTGGGCTGCATCCACCCGCAGAGGCTGACGCGCAGGTGAGCAGGTGGGGGGCGAGGCGGGGCCCCAACTGGGGCTGAGGTGCCAGGAGAGACCCTCCGAGCCCGACCGGCAGCTGCTGCAGAGACTGAGAGGCCTCGGGAAGAGCACACAAGGGTCCGAGACCCCACAGGTGGAGAGGGCTGCGCC
This sequence comes from Connochaetes taurinus, assembly GCA_006408615.1. Lineage (NCBI taxonomy): Eukaryota > Metazoa > Chordata > Mammalia > Artiodactyla > Bovidae > Connochaetes > Connochaetes taurinus. The sequence continues at coordinate 280,413 of SJXO01001830.1, forward strand.
ACGTGCCCAGCTGCACATGTTCCGCCTTCAGGAAGAGTTCCCGCCGAGGCTGCGGGCTGAGCCCATGCATCCCGCGGCCCCTCAGGACACACACCAGCTTCGGGGGCTGGTGGCGCCACCCCCCCCCACGGCAAGGGCACGGTGAGACTCAGTGAGAGGACCCCGGGACGCACACCAGCGTCGGGGGCTGGCAGCGCTGCCCTGCACACACCCTAAGGGCGGACGCGGTGGCTCTAGCCCAGGGCCCAGCTCCCGTGGCACGGGTCGCAATGGGACTCGCAGCCAGGCTTCCAGAAGCTTCTTCCTTCATCAGTCCCCACCTGAGGCTGCGGTTCAGACCCTGCCCAGGTGAGAGCTGCTGGTGCCCTCAGAACTTCTGCTCCAGAAAGGCAGGCGGCCCCAGCCCTAGGACTGCACGCCCAGCTTCCTGCCACCCCCAGCCCCTCCTCAGCCTGCTGCAGGAAGACCCGGCCCTGAAGGCTAGGCAGTTTTCCAGGTGGAACAAAGCACACATCCAGAGCCTTCGTTCCTGCAGGTGGGAAGGCTATTATAGAAGGGCAAACACTACTCTGGGGTTAGGGCCAGAACTAGGCTGAGGCAAGTGAAGCACTTGCCTTGGGCACAAAACTTAGGAGCACCAAACACCTGGGTGATCAGAATAAGCGATAGTTTAATGCCATTAGTGACCCGAACGCCGACAAGTCACACAGAAATATCGGCCGAGGCTGTGCTCCAGTCCCCCCGGGATGACGGAGCAGCATCCTGCCTGCGGCTCATGCCGTGCCGTCAGGCCGTCTCCTGGGGGGCCACAGGCTGCTCCTACACTCCGCGTTACCGACAACTTCCCCTCTGTCACTGCGTTTTTTCTTGGTGGTCGGTCTACTTCTCCAAATGCGAACACTGCTGGGATCTAGGCTTGGGATAGAAGGCACGGATCATTTTCACCAGTAACATGTCTGAACACTGATTCGAGTGTTCGCTTAGAAACAGGCGTGGGGAGCTGGGCTCCAGGCTGAGGTCACACAGACGGTGGCTTCTTTCCTCAGCCCCACAGCGGTAAGAACAGCAGGGCTCACCAAGTGTGTACCAGACTGCAGATGGCTCCCCTCGTCGCCGGGGAAGCAACTGCTGGCTCCTCCAAACCTGCCCTGGCCCCTGAGGGTGGGGGACAGGCTGACCTCAGCAAGGGGAGCCTGGCTGGCAGAGGGCCGGTCCCGGCAGGCAGGTCTCAGGGCCCCAGCCAACACCATCTCTTGTCGATGAGGCCCCCTACCCCGTCCTGGCACACAGGCTCCCACCGTGAAATCAAGCTTTATTGCCACGCTGACATTTTGGCCCCCTCGTGGCGGCTCTGTGCAAATAAGCCAGCTCCCCCAGGGAGACATGGCAGGAGGGGTGGGGGCTGGAGGAGGAAGGCCCTCAGAGACCCTCACCCCAGGATGCCCTGAGTGGTGCCCAGCCCCGGAGCTCGGGGGCTGGTTTGTGCTGAGAAAGGCCTCATCCCCAGGCGAACCTCCCGGGGCCCCAGGCAGAGTGGAGAGAGCCGCTGCAGCCACTGGGACGCCCCCGGCTGCCTGACGGCCCCGCGTGCGGCGGTCAGCAGTCCAGGCCGATGGACACCAGCAGCTCCTCCAGCACCCGCAGGCGCTGTGCGGCCTGCTCCATGGCATGGTGGGTCTGCACCAGGCTGCCCACGTGGAATCGGATGTCGTCCACCAGTGGGATGGAGTCCGTCTCCTGCCGGCTGGCCACGGCCGCGGCCTCCTCCCGCACGGCCTCCACGAAGTCTTCCTGACGCACCAGCTGTGGGCAGGCCGGATCAGGGTCTGTCCTCCGCCCAGGCCCGGCCGCCCAGGGCCCACACTCACCTTCTCGATGACTCTGGCCATGTACTTGGTACACTGGTCCTCCAGGCGTGCCAGGCCGAACAGCTTGGCCACACGCCACACCCCCACCACACTGTCCTCATCTAGCAGCTGGGCCAGGCTGCGGCCACACAGCTGCTTCAGGCCCGGCAGCAGGAACATGTCGGCCACGCTCAGCACGTCGTAGGCCAACTCTGGCGGCAGCTGCAATGGCAGAGGGTGAGGGAGGGCACCTGGAGACTGAAGGCGGGCTCACGGCGCGGGCCGGCTCAGCCCTGAGACCTGCACGACCCTGAGACCCGTGCCTGCTGCTGCAGGGCAGGCCCCCACTCAGGCGTCCCCTCGTCCAGCAGTGGCCGTGACGGGAGCCTACGGAGGGTGGTGCTCTCTCCCACTGAGCCCTCCCAGCTGGGTGCTGTCCCTGCCCTGGGCATCACCGCAGAGAAGGGAGAGATCAGCCCTCCTCCTCAGCCGCTGTTTCTTGGGGTCTCTGACAGGGACCGCACACATGCCGGCTGCCTTCGGGGCAGCTGAAGGCATCCTGGGGTCCCCAGCGCACTCCGGCTGGAGGTGCAGTCCACACGGGTGCATGCTCCCCTCGCGGGTCGGGCGTATGACGCACCTCGGTGTGGTCGCTGTACACGTAGTACAGCACATGCGTGAAGGCCTCAGGCGAGACGCTGTGCAGCGTGACGGCAGGGAGGCCGCCTGAGGCCTCCAGCTGCTCGCTTTCCTGGAAGTGGTCGTCCAGCAGGGCCCGGAAGTACTCGCTGCGGCCACAGAAGAAGGCCTGCGGGAGGCTGGGCTCAGGCGGGGCTGCCCGGGGAGCAGGGCTGGGTGGGCGTCTGCAGGCGAAGCTGCTTACCTTGTGGCAGAGGAAGTCGTAGCCGCCCACACGGAAGCAGACGTCAGGGCAGCTGCTGAGGCCGGCGCACGGGAAGGGCAGCTCCCCGAGATCGCCCTGCGGGGAGGCGGGGCAGGCTCAGGGCAGGCGCGAGGGAGAGCAGCCTGGCCTGGGCCGTCCTAGCTCACCCCAGAAGGTGACGCGGCTCCAGGGGTCGAGTTAGACACGAGAGCCGACAGAGCGAGAGAGGGACTCAGAAAAGGGAAGCGCCAGGCTCTGGGCCTAACCCGCAGCCCAGGGTGGGGCCTTACCCGGAGCTCAGGGGGCAGGGCGCAGTCAGCCAGCAGGGCCAGGTCCTCCCGCAGCTGGGGGTCCGCCTGGGGGGGCTCGATAGTCAGCACCTTCATGCACACACCCGGCTTGGAGGCCACTGCGGGGAAGAGTGCGCCGCTTCAGGGGGTGGGCGGCCCGCAGGTGCCCGCCCGAGCCCAGGGCCTGAGGCCGGGACAGCCCCACTCACACTTGGCCTCCAGGGCACCGAGCAGGCCCCACAGCTGGCACTGCCGGGCCAGGCGCTCACAGTCACTGACATGCTCCACGCCGACGTCCAGGCAGCCTGGGTGCAGGGGCAGTGCGGAGGGAGACTCAGGGACTGAGGAAGCCCTCAGCTGCCGCCCGAACCCCCAGGAGGCGGGTGGTCCATCTGCCCAACCACTGGGCTACAGGGCCGCCATCCAAGCTCTCAGGCCCCAAGACAGCAAGAGGACCTCAGACCGCGGGCGGACGAGCTGACCGAGGAGGCAGCTGGACCATCCCACCACAGCAGACGAGCCCAAGAGGGAAATGGCGGCCCCAAGGCCATGTCTGGTGCCTCAACCCCTGCCCATCGAGCACGGCTCACCTGTGTACAGGTACTGCAACAGCGCCCCGAAGGCCACGGGGTTGATCTGTGGGCAGAGACAGGGTCAGAGACGGCCACACCACACGCGCCTCCCCCAGCGCCCGCTGACGCACCAGGGGGTGCCTGAGGACCACCACGCTCTTGCCCTTCCACTTGGTGTCGAGCATGTGGGCGAAGTAGGTGCTGCGCGCGCCCAGAATGCCGCGATGTGCCCGGAAGGACTTGCCGTGCACCACGAAGGCCACGTCGCTGTGGAGGCCCTGCTCCAGGAGCCTGTGGGCCGTGGGGGGCTCAGCGGTGTGCCCAGAGCCCCGTGCAGCAGGAGAGCCCTCCCCGGCACAGGCCCCGGCAGGCCGGCTCACCGAAGCAGGAAGCTGTAGTAGAGGTCCCGCCGCCGGAAGGAGGCCGTCACCTGCCTATAGTCACGCAGCGCCCGGCGGATGGCGTCGCTCTGCGCGCCGTAGAGGCAGCGCTCACCGTCGAAGGTGTTGGCCTCACAGCGGGCTCCTGAGGGCAGCAGAGCTGCCCGTCAGCGGGGCCTAGGGCTGCCCACCATGGCTGGGGACGGGGAGGTGCTCGCCCTCCCACACCCACAGACACATACGGGGCCCCGGGACCACCCTGCCCGGCCCTGGGCACGCCACCGGGCACACAGACACCTTGGAGGCCGGCCTGACCTATGCTGGGCCGCGGGGACACACCACAGACAGACAGTCCCCTGTCCGCAGAAAACTGGGCTTCCAGGGGCAGAAGGACACACAGTTAGCTTCAGGGGCTCTGAAGAAAGCTAAGAAGGTGAAGGGTGGCTCCGGTGCAGCTGCCAAGGGGTGGCGGTGGAAGCGCCAGGCAGACAAGGAGCAGGGACCTGAGCCAAGCGAACCCCTGGGAAAGAGCCGTCCGAGTAGAGGGAACGGCATGTGCCCAGGTGCCGAGGAAAAGCAGTGGTGCCGGCGGGGGCCGGCCGGGGGCCTAGGGGCACACTTCACGGAACAGCTCGGACGTGGCCAGGTTCTCCAGCTCGCGGGAGGCGCAGCTGGGAGGCCCTGTGGGACTCCACGCAGGTCAGACTGGCCTCCCAGGCGCTGGGCAGATGCTGAGCTGGGCCCCGGGGATGGGAGTTGGGGGACGGGTTCTGAGAGCACCCCTAAGGGGGTGCACGAATCCACCCACCGCCCACCCTGCACTCACCGTTGGCCAGCAGGTAGAGCACCAGCTCCTCGTGCCCACAGAGGCAGGCGTAGTACCTGAGGGGACGGGGCAAGGGCGCCGTCAGGCCCGCCGGCCGCCACCCCCCTCTCCCCATTACTCCCCCCACCCCAGATGTGTATAAGAGACAGACTGGGGATGGGAGTTGGGGGACGGGTTCTGAGAGCACCCCTAAGGGGGTGCACGAATCCACCCACCGCCCACCCTGCACTCACCGTTGGCCAGCAAGTAGAGCACCAGCTCCTCGTGCCCACAGAGGCAGGCGTAGTACCTGAGGGGACGGGGCAAGGGCGCCGTCAGACCCGCCGGCCGCCACCCACCTCTCCCCATTACTCCCCCCACCCCGGCACTCACAGGGGGGTGCTGTCCCACTTGTCCCGAACGTTCACCTCCACATCTCGCTGCTCCAGCAGGTACCTGGGCAGGGGGGACGGGGTTAGAGAAGGCCTGCAGGAAGGGAAGGAGGGAAGCCTCCCCGGTGAGGGCAGGTGAGGCAGAGGCAGCACAGGGCAGGCGCTGAAGGCCAAGCAGCCAGGACAGGGTGTGGACGTGGAAGCGTGGGCATCAGGGGCCTCGGCGCTGAAGAGGCTGAGCACCGGCTGACAGCGCTGGGAGGGGCCGCCCAGCAGGAGGCCTGCAGGGTCCTGGAGGCACAGCAGGGAAGAGCGGGAGACTCCAGAAGGTGGGCGTCAGGAGACAGGGCGGCAGACCGGCAGGGGTAGGGGGGACCACTGAGGCTGCTCCAGGCCTCGGCACATGCCCAGGCAGGAGGGACCCAGCGTGTTCTGAAGCACCAGGCTTTGGAGGCTACCAAGTAGACTCCAAGGGACACCCGACCTGGGGAGGACCCCAGCGAGGCAGCAGGACTCCAAAGTCGGGACTAGCCCCGGGGAGGACTCCAGGGGAGGACGGAGAAGGAAAACAGTAGGCGCCTCACCTAAGCCAGCCGCACCGCCTCCGGCGCGGCCGCGGTGACGGCGACGGCAGCGCCCAGGCTCTCCGACAACCGGGGCCTGACTCCGGCCCCAGACGTTCCCAGCACCGGTCCGTGGCTCATCAGTAGCCACGTCGGGGATCCCAGGCCCGCCCCCAGGGTCTGACCGCCGGGCCCTTCTCTTCCCTCCACCCTCTGCTCCTCCTCCGGGCGTCCGCGTCACAGTCCTAACCCTAAGCCCACCGGAACCCGGGACAAGTCACGCCAGCACCCACGTCCCCGCTCGGAGGAATTCCTCGACCAGCAGGGCCCTGCTTTGGAGCTCGGGCGCCGGCTGGGGGCTGGGGTCCACGCCTGGGCCGGCCCGTGCCCTGCCCCAACCCCCAGCGGGCGCTCCGCGGACCGCCCCCGCGCCCTCCCGGGGACCTCGCGTCCTCACCGCACTCGGCCCACGTCCCCCTTCCTGCAGCTAGAGAACAGATCGCAGGTGTCCATGGCGCAGACGCCCCGACGCCGAGCCACCTCGGGCGGCGGCGCCCGCCGGATACCAGCACGCCCCGCCCCCGCGCCCTCCGGATATGCACACGCGCCGCCCCGCCCGCTCCCTAGCGGCGCCTGGCGACCGGAGGACC
>SJXO01001830.1:296889-308154 GCA_006408615.1 Connochaetes taurinus
GGGTCAGTGTGGAGAGGACACCGCTGCTGGGCCGTGAGCAGTGCCCCCGGAATCTGCTGCCCACCTGCCCCCGCCCCACACGGTCACTCTACCTGTGTGGAGTCCCAGGGCCTTCTGGATGGAGCCGCCCCAGCCGGCTCTTCCTGGGGCTCCTGCCTGAGGTCATCTTGCCCCAGAGTCACAGAAGAAGGTGTCAGCTCTGTGCCTCTGGGGGCCAGCGGGAAAGAGGCCGAGGCTCCGGGCTGCAGGGCACCTCTGCTGGGGCCCTCAGCCCCGCCGGGAGCAGCCGTCTGAGGGAAGGAGGCGGGGGATGGCCCCGCGCCCGGCTGGCCGGCCAAGCCCACGGCTGCAGCAGCGACCTCCACACTGGGCTCCGGAGGGTCCTCAGACTTGCCGCCGCGCCCTGCAGCCGGCAGCACCGTGGGCCCTGCCCCACGGCCGGCCGCGTCCTGACCCCTCAGGGTCACCGGGCTCAGGCTGACCCCAGGTGGGGACAGGCTGGGCTCCATGCTGCTGCCTGCCTCCCCACCCGAGGCCGCCGGGTCCCCTGACTCCTCGGGCCGGTGCTCAGGGGACGCCGGGGCCTGGCTGCTGCCCGCTGGTGGGAAGCTGGGGGCCAGCCTTCGGGCGTTCTCCTGGGGTCCGGTCACCGGCAGCAGCTGCTCCTCCTCCTCCTCTCCGGGGGCCACGTGCCAAGGCGGCCCCACCAGGTCTACCCCGGGCAGCGGGGAGGCAAGACTTGGTGTCTCTTGACTCTGGCCCGTGTTGTCCGTGGGACCCGCCTTCTCAGTCAGGTCTGGAAAAACGTAATCTGTGGACAGAGAGGGAGATTTCATTCCCGAGCTTCACTGTTCATGGATTTGCTGAGCAGATGATAAAAACCACCAGGAGAGCCTCAGGGGGATGGTGGGGAGGTCGGTGGACAGTGGGTCACGTGGGAAAGGCTTGGGAAACAGGCTGGACTGGAGGGGACAGACAAGGCTGGGGGACGAGCCCCAGGCTGGCCCTCACTTCCTTCATGGGAGCAACGGTGGCAGCACCCTGCCAGTGTACCAGCCCCAGGGACCGGGAAGGCAGCCATCTGCACCCCGCCCCGGTGTACAAGCCCCACCAACCTGGATGGTGGCTGTCTGCGCCCCGCCCCAGTGTACAAGCCCCAGGGACCGGGCTGGCGGCTGTCTACACCCCGCTCTGGCAGCGGGCCCTCCGCATCTCTCTGGCTCCTCGTCTGCGCTCTCCCTTGAAAACCCATCACGACCCTTCACCCCTTTCCTAACAGGCTGGGGTGGGGGTCTTCCAGGTGAGTCTGAGTACCCTCTCAGGACAGGTGATGACCACCGTCCCTGACCGGTGCTCCTGCTAGGGGGGGGGGGGCGGGCAGAGGCTGAGCCCTGGTGTCTGGAGCCTTCCCATGCTCTCAGCGGCACCGCCAGCGGGGAAGGAGTGCTTCCTCACCCACCAGCCCCCGAGAATGGAGGCCTCCTGGAGACTGGGACGTCTGTCTTCTCAACAACATGTGAAAAGCACAGGCCAGTTTGTTTGGAAACTCATTCAAAACGTCAGAGTCTATATCTAGGTAGCAACATATACTGGCGGCCCCACTTTGTTTCAGAATAATAAGCGTCACCGACATGAAACTCCAACTAAAAATCTTAATTTATCTACTTAAAGAAAGGAATTTTATGGAAGCTAAAAGTAATAATGATAATAAACATCAAAGTTCTGAAACACCGTAGAACTGGGGCTGGGAAAGGTCTACGGGGGTGACTGAGCTGCTCAGCCTCCTCCTCCTCCCAAATTTCTGACAAGAGAGACAATTGTTTTACACCATCAAAATAAAAGTCCAAAAACACAGATGCATTTCTGTTAACATGGAAAGCAGATGAGCTCAGAGTCAGATAACCTCTCAACCAAAATAAAGAGGAAAGTCAGCAGTGGAAGAAGGACGTCATCACCGTCAGAATCAAGGAGAGGGAAGCGCTGTGGGCTTGCGAGGACACAGAATGCAAAGCTCAGCGGGCAGAAGACAGAGCTGCAGCTCATCCTAGCACCGCAGAGAGACACAGACACACCGCTTCCCCAGGGCGAGAGCAGGCAACCAAGCCAAGCAGTCTTTAAAAGGAAAGGGTCTCAATTTCTTTGCAGGGCAGCAATGGAGAAACAGACACAGAGAACAGACTATGGACATGGGGCGGCAGGGAGAGGCCGAGATGCACGAAAGAGACAGGGGCGGGGGATGGGAGGGAGGTTCAAAAGGGAGGGGACGTATGTAGACCTATGGCTGATTCATGTTGAAGTTTGACAGAAAAGAACAAAAATTGTGTAGAACAATTATCCTTCAATTAAAACATAAATTAAGTAAGAGAACAGTTCTTGGAAGCTAAACATCATTTCAATGGATGTGAAATTTTGATAGAACAGCTTGAAGAGAAGTCATCAGAGCAAAAGCAAAAGGAGAACAAGCTGAGGGGGGAGGGCAATCAGCGTGGGTGGCGTCTGGTCAGTGGGATCTTCAGCAGGACAGAGACACCCCAAGTCCAGCACTCACGGGAGGAACCCTCAGGCTGGAAGGGTCGTGAACAGGGGACAGTGGCAGGCGCACACCCAGCCTCACTCTCAGGACGCGCAGCTCTCAGAGCACAAACGGGCTGCCTACAAAGCAACAAGGAGCATCATCAGGCTTCCAACACTACCCCTCGACTGCAGGAAGGAAACGCTAGACTGCTCCAAGTTCTGAGGGAAGCTCATTTTGAACTGGGGATTTTATACCCAGCCACACTGTCATTTAAGTGTGATTACAAAATACTTTTCCATATACACAAAGTCTTAAAGGTTTTACTATCCACAAATTCGGAGAGAATTACCTAAGGGAAAAAACGTTCTCCAAGAAATCCAAAAAGAAGACATAGGAAATCAGGAAACTACAAGAAACGTCATGAAAATAAATCTCAGGACAGAACTGTACAGCAGGCCTAGAGAGCAAGCATTCAAATGAGAACAAAGATCCAGAGGCTCTAACAATTACTATTTTCATAAGAAAAATTTTTACTTTTTAGAAGCTGATGATCACTGAAAGTCCACTGTAAGATTTAAATGAGTAAGTGAAACCACCCACCCACCCCACTTTGTTAACTGTGCTCTGGAGCAGCAGAGACTTAGTAATTTAAGATCGAGCCCTGCACACTCTGTAGGAAGCTGACCTGCTCCCGGTGCAGAGCAGCCAGGGTAAGGCCTGCTGGTGGGACAGAGCCCAGCAAGGAGACCCACACCAGCCCGTAAGACGGAGCAGTCTAGCAGCCCCTCTACAAACACTGAGGAACAGGCAAGACTCACAGGCCACAGGAGGAGAGCCAGGCTCAGGAAGGAGCGTGGCTGAGACGGCAAAGCAACGCGCCCAAGAGAAGGGCGAATCAGCTCACAGAGGGGCTCTCGGAAGGAGGGATCACTCACATCCTCAGACACAAAAGACACCACCGCCCTGAAACCAGGATGCCTGCCTGCCAAGTCGCTGCAGTCGTGCCCAACTCTGCGACCCTACGGACTGCAGCCCGCCAGGCTCCTCTGCCCACGGGACTCCCCAGGCACGAGTGCTGGAGCGGGCGGCCACGCATTCCTCCAGGGGGTCTTTCCGACCGAGGATCAAGCCAGGTCTCTTACGTCCCCTGCACTGGCAAGAGGTTCTTTACCACAGCACCACCGGGAAGCCCCAAATCAAGGAGAGAGAAGAACAGAACGGCCTTACTTCAGTCTAAGTATGAACTTCATAACTGACCTGCTTAAAACAAAAATGCAACACAAAGGCGTGACTGAGATGGGCTGGCTGACCGCTTGGCAGGAATGTCAGATGGCTGCCTGGGCATTCAAACACACAACCGCTTCCAACTGTGAGATCCCATTCTTACCCAGAGAAGGAAATGGCAGCCCCCGCCAGTGCTCTTGCCTGGGAAATCCCATGGGCGGAGGAGCCTGGTGGGCGGCAGCCCATGGGGTCGCGAAGAGTCGGGCACGACTGAGCGATTTCCCTTTCACTTTTCATTTTCAGGCATTGGAGAAGGAAATGGCAACCCACTCCCGTGTTCTTGCCTGGAGAATCCCAGGGACGGGGGAGCCTGCCGTCTGTGGGGTCGCAGAGTCGGGCACGCCGGAAGCGCCGCCGCCGCAGCAGCAGCAGTGTCTCCTGGGAGCCACGTGCACAGAGCAGCGTTGTGTCCCGGGCCCCACCGCCTCCTGGACACCACTGCCTCCTACGCACCATGCCTGCTGGAGGCCACGGTCTCCGGGAGCAGTATCTCTCGCGGGCATAACCGTCTACATGCTGGACCCCACTGTCTGCTGGACCCCACTGTCTCCAGGACCCCACGGCCTCTTGGACGACCATACCCTTCTGGGCTCTACCAGCGCCTGGAGCTCCAGGGTCTACTGGACACCACTGTCTCCGGAGCATCACTGTCTCCCAGACCCCACCATCTCCTAAGCCCACTGTCTCCCAGAGAACTATGCTTCCGGAGCACCACCGTCTTCTGGAGACCACCGTCTGCTAGACACCACTCTCTCCTGGACACCACACTTTTCTGGGCACCGCTGTCTCCTAGACAGCGGTCTCCCGGAAGACCACAGCCTCCTGAACAACACTGCCTCCTGAGCAGCACTGTTTCAGGCCGGCCACTGTCCCTGAGCCCCGTGTTTACTGAGCACCACCGTCTCCTGGGTCTACTCACTCCAGCAGTGACGGTGCTCCCTGAATACCACAGCCTTCAGGAGCACCACTGTCTCCCGGGTCCCACAGGCTGCTAGACACGCCGTCCTCCGCGACCCCACAGCCTCCCGTGCACAGCAGAGTCCTGGGCACCGCCGTCTCCTTTCCGCCATCTCCCGGACCGTCACGGTCTCCCGGGAGCCACTGTCTCCTGAGCGCCACTCTCTCCCGGGAACCATGCCTGCCGGTCAGCACCGTCTCCTCAGCACCACAGCCTTTCTCTTGGACAACCCAGTCTCCTGGCGGCTGTTTCCTCCGGAGCAGCACCATCTGCCGAAGCGCCACCGTGTCCTGGACGCCGCCTTCTCCTGGAGGCCGCTGTCTGCCATGCAGCTCTGGCTTCTGGAGACCACCGTCTCCTGAGCACTGTTATCTCCTGGACAGCACAGTCTCCTCCGCAGCACCGTGTCCTGACCACCACCGTCCCGAGCAGCACCCTCTCCTGAGCTCTGCCATCTCCTGGAGCACCATATTCTGCTAACACCCCCATCTCCTGAGCCGCCGAGGCCTCCGGGACACCACCGCCCCCGACGCACTACTCTCTCCTGCAGCACCAGTCTCCTTCCCGGCCCCACCTTTCCAGCACTGCTGTCTCCTGGAACACCACCCAGCCCTGAGCACCATCTCCTCCTGGACCACCATTTTACCTGGACTCGCTGTCGCCTGGAGCACCACCGTCTCCCAGAACACTTTTTCCTGGACACTACCATCTTCCGGACCCCACTTCCCCTGGAGCACCACCTTTCCTGAAGCACCACTCTTCCAAGACACCACAATTTCCAAGAGCACCACCAAGTCCTGGACGCCACCATCTCCTACGCATCCTCTCCTGATGCGCCGCCTCCTGCAGCAGCACCATCTCCTGGAGCAACCCTGTCTGCTGGACGCCTCTGTCTCCCGTACACGACCGTCTCCCAGCGCTGGGTCGTGTCCGGGAACACCATCGCGGGGCTGCACACGCCTCAGGCCACGAAGGCCTGGCCTGAGACCTGTGCGCTGACAGCCCTGTGGCCGTGGAGAGCGGGGCGCCACCCTGCTCATCCTCCAGTCTCTGTCTTCCCGTCCCATCTACTTCAGGGGTCTGGAGTCGGGTCCCACAAACCCCAAAAGCCTGTCAGGGACAAGCACACACCTCACCTGGACACAGACCTAAACAAGCAGAGGTGCCCAGGAGACACTCTCAGGTCAGCGCATTAGGACATCGAAGCTTGTCCCTGTGCCCTGGACAAGCACCACAACTTGGGCACCAGAGAGTCAGGAAGGGTCCCTCACAGCCCACGCCACCTGGGGGAGGCTCCAGCTAGGCCCCAATGTATGAAGATCAAGGGATGGCTAAGCTGCCCAGGGCTCGGCCAGCCAGCCAGGTCTCCTCACTGTCCCTGAGACACGAGAGGCCCACCTGGGAACTCATTCGATCCCGCTCCCCGTTAGCTTGCCTGCCCGATGCCCTGGCTGACCACTGGCGGACGTGCTGAGGAGTGGCAGCGCCCCCAGGTGGCGGCTGTTGGAAATGACACCTCCCCTGAGCCATGGGGAACATCAGGCCTGCACATCCCAGTCAGGGCCCACAGCCCTCGTGTAAGGGGTGCAGAAACAAAGCTCGGAGCAGGGAGGACACTTTCTCTGTGTCCAGATCTGTGAGGCCAGATCCGTCGCAGCTGTAAGGCTGCCAATCTCAGGCTCCTGTGTAGGCAAAGCCAGTCTCTGAAAACACGTTCCCAGCCAGCCAGGCAGGGCCAGAAGGGGCTCCAGACACCACAGGAGCCAGCTGACGCAGCAGCATCACCCCCGTGGTCCTGACCCTTTGGAACTGGGCTCCTTCGCCAGCCTAGCTGACATAGAATAGCCAAGGTCAAGCTTCAGAGCTCTGCAGGCAGACTTTAAATTCTGGTGACCAGTCCCAGGGCTCACTCAGCACAGCCACCTCTTGGGGGGGTGAGGCTATAGCAAATGACGCTAGGGATGCACAACCCCAGGCCCATAGAGGCACTGACCCTCCCCCTAAAGTCACCTGCAGGTTCTGCACCCCCCTGAGCTCAAGGCCCAGCCAGGCTGCGGGTGGTGTGCTCAGGTGTGGTGGTGGCAGGACCCCAGGGAGTCCTGGGCCTGCCAGCAGAAGGACCCGGGAGGCTCCCTTGGCTAAGGCGTGACGGCTATGATGCTGTAAGTCATCGTGATGGTGACGCAATACAGCTTATTTCTCATTTATCCTGTTTCAACACAAAACCGCACAGACTGTACACAGCAGAATTATGTACACGAAAGGATACATTTACTCAGCAGAGAGTTTCTAGAATATGTCTACAATGATGGGCTGCAATCCTCTTCAAGATCACGTCTTGGCCTCCTTAAGGAGGCATTTCTGTGTCACTGGCATTTTTTTTCCTCCCCAATTTCCTTAAACTCAACTGGGATGGTTCACTTACAACCTAAGCCCATTCCTGTTTTATCCTCTAAGAGAGGAGAAGCTGGGGAGCATCTCTCTTGGGGGGGAGGGGGGCAGGGGGCGGAAAGCTACACGTTCTCTTAGATGCCCCGATTTGCCTTTCTTTCCTGCAGCTAAAGCCATAACTACCCCTTATTCTCAATCCTTCCCGCTGTCACTTACGCTGTCTAGTGAAGACTCTGGGTTCGCCAGTTTTAAGAGTACTCACAAGAGACAGCAGAGCGCCGAAACCACGACTCACCGCTGAGTAACCGTTCACAGGAGACACTGGAGCCGCCGAGCAAGACACGCCACAGCCAGACAGAGGGGACGTGGCAGTGCGCGGCGGGAGGGGCCGTCACAGCAAAATTAACCCCCACCCAGCGGGTGGGCAACCCACAAACTGGAGAACAAGTATATATGGAAGTTCTTCCACGGGAGGGAAGGTTCTCAGCCTCACGTTAGGCTTCCCAACCTGGGGGTCCAGTAACGGAAGTAGGAATCCTCAGAGAATCTGACTTTGAAGGCCAGCGGGATTTAATTGCAGGACTTTCACCGGACTGGCAGAAACAGAGAGTCCACCCTGGAGGTTACACACGAAGTCTTGGCACACCAGTGACAGGGACAGATTGGAAGCGTTACACATGTAGTTGTAGAAATCCCAGTTGTCTTTTGGTCACTTGTGACCCAATGGACTGTAGCTCGCCAGGCTCCTCTGTCCATGGAATTTCCCAGGCAAGCATACTGAAGTGAGTTGCCATTTCCTTCTCCGGGGATCTTTCCAACTCCAGGGACTGAACCTGAGCCTCCTGCATTGGCAGGCAGACTCTTTAGCACAGAGCCGCTGGGTGAAGCCTCGGAGAAGGACTATAGAGAGTCCGAGTAGGGGTCTACAGATAAGAGGAAAACCTAGGAAACGAGGAGGTGACTAAGTTAATGCCTGCCTAGCAATAAAGCAATGAACAAAAGCAGGAAGTGTGCCCCAGGTCGCTGGGTGGACGGAACTGTCGCTGCCCCTCTGCCTGAAGAAGGTGGCCTTGTCCCCTCCCTCCTCCCACTATGAAATGGAAGCCCCCGTAATCCTCGGGCAGAGCTCCCTCGCCTGCCCACGTTTGTTACAGGTGTCCTATGCGAATAAATCTGTTTCTTGCCTATCACTGTGCCTCTCACCGATTTCCTTCCATGCTGAGATACAAAGAAACAGCCTCAGTAAGCAGGGTTTTGAGCAGTTTCAAGTCCCAAGCAGGATCTTGGGCAGGTCTGAGTCCCAGAATATGGTTTCAAGTTCCGATCTGAGGTGAACGGTTTCAGCTGGCAACCACAAAGGGACAGCGGTAAGGTAGGAAAGGGTTACGCTTAGGTCTCGGTCCTGAAGAGGCCCGGGGGACGCCTTGAGCCAGTGACACTGGGAAAGACCCTCAGCTGATGCCTGCTTCTTTTTGACCAGAGGGTCGACCCCGTATGCTTATGCCCACCCGGCAGCAGGAACAGGACTGAAGTGTTAAAATCTATGTTCTTCTCCTTGCACTGAAGGTTTTTCCCTACATTCTTATTCACTTCTGCTCTCTTTCTTCTGTTAACCCCAGAAGACCTGTGTGGCCACCAAGGCATGCTTTCTATTTCTATTCACTCCCCTCACTCTGACCCTTACATGCGCTCACCCTTTATTCCCAACTTGTAGTGAGACCAGCTCCAGCTCACTGACAACATCACGGGGCACCTTCTGTACAGCTTCCTTGCAGTAAATTTCAGTCACTAACCTGGTTGGAAGACTACCTTGGAAGGGATAGCTCTAAAATCCTAACTGCAAATCTTGACCAAATTGTACAGTGGGTTTTGACTTAAGAGCAGAAATTTGGATAGCATGGGAAATAGGAACATCTTCTCAGGTTTGGGTCTGAAATGGGTCAGACTGCCTCAACCCCAAACAGTACCCCTCTGGGCTATATCCTCCAGGACTGGGAAAAATTCAAACACTAGGGATTAAAATCTGATAGACAGAGTGCCTGATGAACTATGGACTGATGTTCGTGACATTTTACAGGAGACAGGGATCAAGACCATCCCCATGGAAAAGAAATGCAAAAAAGCAAAATGGCTGTCTGGGGAGGCCTTACAAATAGCTGTGAGAAGAGAAGCGAAAAGCCAAGGAGAAAAGGAAAGATATAAGCATCTGAATGCAGAGTTCCAAAGAATAGCAGGAAGAGATAAGAAAGCCTTCCTCAGCGATCAATGCAAAGAAATAGAGGAAAACAACAGAATGGGAAGGACTAGAGATCTCTCCAAGAAAATTAGAGATACCAAGGGAACATTTCATGCAAAGATGGGCTCAATAAAGGACAGAAATGGTATGGACCTAACAGAAGCAGAAGATATTAAGAAGAGGTGGCAAGAATACACGGAAGAACTGTACAAAAAAGATCTTCACGACCCGGATAATCATGATGATGTGATCACTCACCTAGAGCCAGACATAGAGTGTGAAGTCAAGTGGGCCTTAGGAAGCATCACTATGAACAAAGGTAGTGGAGGTGATGGATTCCAGTTAAGCTATTTCAAAATGGTCTGGACCTAACAGAAGCAGAAGATATTAAGAAGAGGTGGCAAGAATACACGGAAGAACTGTACAAAAAAGATCTTCACGACCCGGATAATCATGATGATGTGATCACTCACCTAGAGCCAGACATAGAGTGTGAAGTCAAGTGGGCCTTAGGAAGCATCACTATGAACAAAGGTAGTGGAGGTGATGGATTCCAGTTAAGCTATTTCAAATCCTGAAAGATGATGCTGTGAAAGTGCTGCACTCAATATGCTAGCAAATAGGGAAAACTCAGCAGTGACCACAGGACTGGAAAAGGTCAGTTTCCATTTCAATCCCAAAGAAAGGCAATGCCAAAGAATGCTCAAACTACTGCACAACACCACTCATCTCACATGCAAGTAAAGTAATGCTCAAAATTCTCCAAGCCAGGCTTCCGCAATAACGTGAACCGTGAACTTCCAGATGTTCAAGCTGGTTTTAGAAAAGGCAGAGGAACCAGAGATCAAATTGCCAACATCTGCTGGATCATGGAAAAAGCAAGAGAGTTCCAGAAAAACATCTATTTCTGCTTTCTTGACTATGCCAAAACTTTGACTGTGTGGATCACAATAACCTGTAAGAGATGGGAATACCAGACCACCTGACCTGCCTCTTGAGAAATCTGTATGCAGGTCAGGAAGCAACAGTTAGAAGTGGACATGGAACAACAGACTGGTTCCAAATACGAAAAGGAAGTACGTCAAGGCTGTATATTGTCACCCTATCGGGAAAGGAAAACGGAGCTGGAGGGGATCAGGGTCCTCGACTTCAGACTGAGGAAGCCACGGTGGTCAGAGCGGCAGGCAGGGCCTGCCTTGGGGGCCCGGTGGCTCGGAACGCTCGTGCCAGGCAGGAGACGTGGACGTGGCCCCTGGTCTGCGAATGTCCCACGTTCCCCAGGGCAACCAGGCCTGCGCGCCACAAGCACTGAGCCCGCATGCTCCAACCACTGAGGCCTGCTTGCCGAGAGCCCAGGCTGCCAGAGGGGCCACCACCGGGCAGCCCCTGCGGTGCCTCAGAGTGGCCGCCCCGCGCACAGCGAGAGAGCCGGCACACAGGGAGAAAGGCCTGGTGCAGCCGAAACCACGCACACACAGGGCACACTGTGAACCAGAGAGGCTCGAGCCCGGACCGGCGGTCTGTTTCACAGACGGTCACATACATGGTTCAGCGCCATTCTCCCAAACCATCCCACCCTCGCCTCCTCCCACAGAGTCCAAAAGACTGTTCTCTACGTCTGTGTCTCTTTTGCTGTCTCGCATACAGTGTTATCATTACCATCTTTCTAAATTCCATATATATGCGTTAGTCAGGGCCGGTGCACGGGGATGACCCAGAGGGATGGGATGGGGAGGGAAGTGGGAGGGGGGTTCAGGAAGGGGAACGCAAGTACACCCATGGCTGATTCATGTCAATGTCTGCAAAACCACTACAATACTGTAAAGTAATTAGCCTCCAATTAAATAAAGAAATTTAAAAACAAACTAGCAGGGGACTGGC
>SJXO01001830.1:321740-341692 GCA_006408615.1 Connochaetes taurinus
AAAAACTACTATATTTCCTTTTCTATATTCCAAATACATTGATTAATATATTCCCAGGTGCCTAAGGATATGGAGGCCTGGCGGCAATCATTGACTCAACAAGAAGAAAAAGCCCTATGCTAATTAAGACTCTCAAAATACTCCAAAACTCTCTGTGCTGTTTATGGTTGAGAGGTAGTAAACAATCTTGCGCCTAGTGGCAGGAGTATGGATTATCCTGTCACACAAGCTAGGCTGTCAGCAGAGAGGTTTGACCTGAGACATCCTTGTCACACCCAGAGCAGGGCATTAGCAGCAATTATTGGCACAACAAATGAAAAACCCCTCACCAATATAATTCCTTACCAACACACTATACTAATAATTTCTAACTCCCCAAGAGAATTTGCCTTTAGTAAGTCTAAAACATCTCCTGCCTCTCAGGTTGGGAGGCTGTAAACAATCACATGTGGCTGGACGAACCTATACAGGTGGGCTAGATAACCTTCAGAGGAGTCCGGAAGCTGAAACACTCTTGTCACGCCCAGGAATTTTTATTGCCTTGGAGCTGCACGTTTACTCCTTCTCCGAGAGAAATGGTTATGGGGGAGAACATAAAACAGACTCTGGTTTTGGGGTAGGTGCTCGGGAACAGGGGGTTTCCTGAGGCTTGATCACGCCTTTGCGTATGCCAAGCCTCCTTCCTCATGACCTTTGCCATGGGCGGAGTTCCTCACACTGGCCCCCGGCAAATAAGTCCATAAAATAAGTACGAAACCTCCTCTGAAAACTACAAACACTGCTGAAATACATTAAGGAAAACCTGTGTAAGTGGATGGACAGCCCATCTCATGGATGAGAAGACTTGAAATTGTTAAAATAGCAATCCCCAAAGTGATCTATGGATTCAATGCAATTCTCATCAAAATTCTTGCCGGCTTCTTTGCAGAAACTGACAAACTGATTCCAAAATTCATATGGAAATTCAAGGGGTCCAGGTAAGCCGGAACAATCTTAGAAAGAAAAACAAAGTGAACATATCCTTGGAATAAAATGGAGAGTTCAGAAATGAACCCTGATGCTTATGGCCATCTACCTGACAGGGTTCCAAAGCAATCTGTGGAGAGAGAACAGTCTCTTCCACAAACAGTGCTGGGACGGGGTGGATATCCACACACAGAAGAATGAAAGGCAGACCTCCTCCCCCGACATCATACACAAATACTCCAAATGGATCAAAAACCTAAGTGTAAGAGAGAAAACTGTGAATCTACTAGAAAGAACCCTGGGGGTATACATTCATGACCATGGCTTGCTGCTGCTGAGTTGCTTCAGTCGTGTCTGACCCTGTGCGACCCCATAGACGGCAGCCCACCAGGTTCCCCCGTCCCTGGGATTCTCCAGGCAAGAACACTGGAGCGGGGTGCCATTTCCTTCTCCAATGCAGGAAAGTGAAAAGTGAAAGGGAAGTCACTCAGTGGTGTCCGACTGTTCGCGACCCCATGGACTGCAGCCCACCAGGCTCCTCCGTCCATGGGATTTTCCAGGCAAGAGCACTGGCGTGGGGTGCCATCGCCTTCTCCAATGACCATGGCTTAGGCAATAGTTTCTGAGATGATGCCAAAAGCACAAGCCTTAAAAGAAAATATATATAGGAGACTGAGAAATGAAAAACATTTTGTGCTTCAAAGGACACCATCAGGGGCTTTCCAAGTGGCACCAGTGGTAAAGAACCCACCTGCTTATGCAGGAGACACAGGAAATGCAGGTGTGACCCCTGGGTTGGGAAGGTCCCCTGGAGGAGGGCATTGCAAAGGACACCATCAAAGAAGTGAAGACGACCCACAGAAAGGGGGGAAAATACTTGGAAATCCTAAATCTGATAAAGGACTTATGTCTAGGCCACATAAATAACTCATAACTCAAAAAGACTGCCGAATGAAAAAATGGGCCTGAATGTGAATAGACACTTCTGCACAGAAGTACAAATATTGTCATAAGCACATGAAAAGATGCTTAACGTCATCAGCCATCAGGGGGATGAAAAGCAAAATCACGGTAAGAAACCACTTTGGACTTCCCTGCTGGTCCGGTGGTTACGTCACCCTGACAACGCAGGGTACACAGGTTCGATCCCTGGTCTGGGAAGATGCCACCTGCCGTGGAGCAACTAAGTCCCTGCACCACAACAACGGGGCCCGCACTCCAGAGCCCGTGCTTGAAAACAAGCCCACAATGAGAAGCTTGCACCATGCAAAGGAGAGTAGCCCCAAAACCCACATGCAGTAGTGAAGACCCAGCGCAGCCAAAAGAGAGAAACCACTTCACAGGCACTCAGGATGACTAACGTTAAAAAGAAAGACAAAGTTTTGTGCAGAACATGGAGCAATAAATCAGAGCCCTCACACACTACTGGTGGGAGGGCAAAACTGTGCAGCCGCAGCACAAGACAGGCTTGTGGCTCTTCCAGGGGAAGCAGCCACCGCCATGACCCAGCAACTCCACTTCTGGGCGCACACCCGAGAGAAAGCGTGTGTCCACACAGAGACTCGCTACAGGGACGCTTGCAGCAGCAGCATTCACAACAGGCAGGCGCTCAGCAGCTGGCGCGTGGACAAGGTGTGGTGCTGGTGTTCAGTTGCTCAGTCAGCCCGGGAACTGCAGCGCCCCAGGCTTCCCTGTCTCTCACTAGCTCCCCTAAAATGGAACGTTACTCAGTAGTAAGAATTGAAGCGCTGACATACGCTACAACCTGAAGGAACCTTAAAAAACCTTAGGCTAAGTGAAAGAAGCCCGTCACAAAATACCAGCTAGTGCAGGATTCCTTGTGTGTGAAATGTCCAGAAAAGGGAAATCCAGACACAGAAAGTACATTTGTGGTTGCCGAGGGCAGGAGGTGGGGGTGAGGAAGGAAGGAGAGTGAATTCAACAGCTGTGGGTTTGGGGGAAGAATAAAAACATCCTAAAATTGATTCTGGTTGATGGCGGTACAATTCTGAACGTGCTAAGACCACTGAGTTGTAGATTTTAAATCATGTTATTTAACCATGTCCCAATAAACCTGTTACCTAAAATAACACAAGTGTCCATGAGCGTACATCTTACATTTGTCTTTAATATCCATGTAGATGTATACAGTATCAATATATTTAAAAGTTTTACCTGCATAATATCACATCTTCCGGTATCTTATTTTTTCAGTCACAACTGTTTCGGATTAACCCATTAATAAACCCTTGCTGGGAAGGACTGTAGGCAAAAGGAGAAGAGGGCGGCAGAGGATGAGATGGTTGGATGGCATCACTGACTCAGTGGACACGAATATGAGCAAGCTCGGGGAGACACTGAAGGACAGAGGAGCCTGGCGTGCTGCAGTCCATGGGGTCGCAGAGTCGCACACGACTTAGTGCCTCAACAAGGAAATGGCAGGAATAAAAACTTAACTGTTCAATCCTAAACTGTATCAAAGGAAAAGCTTCCCTTGATCCCATGTAGCCTGCCAGCTGCCCCATGCCCGCTTCAGAACCAGACTTCTCAGGTTTCTGTCAGCTTCCACTTCCTTCCACACACGTGCCTCTACTCAGGCTGCACTGACGCTGCTGGCCAAGGTCACCATCAGCCTCTGCGTTACCACCAACACCGAATTCCAGCCCGAGGCGCACATGGACGCTCTCCCAGCCTTTCTAAACCCACCAACACGGAGTTCCAGCCCGAGGCGCGCGTGGACGCTCTCGCAGCCTTTTTAAACCCACCAACACGGAGTTCCAGCCCGAGGCGCGCGTGGGCGCTCTCACAGCCTTTTTCTAAACTGGGCTGCTTCGCGGTTGGTGGCATCTGGTCGTTTACGTGCTAGCTTCTTTGTCTTGATAGCACACGGACCAGCGATCCCTGTAACGGGGGCACCTGACGTGCGAGGAGACGCAGCGCAGGGGGCGAGCCTGTCGTCTCCGTGTTCCTGCAGCCGTCTGGGCCCCAGCTGGCCTCAGCCCTCGAGAGGTTCCGTCTGCTGTCGTTTCCCCCACCGCCTGCGCACGCCTACGTATCCTTCGCTGGTTCACACAAAGGACACGCGAGCTCCCTGCAGCCACCAGCCCTACAGACACACTTATCGATCGACTGCAGATCACGGCCAAACCTCCACTCCGCAGCCCAGATCGCGCCTGCCCTTGAAGCCCCGGTCCTCCTGGGGGCTCATCTAAACCGAGCTCCCGCCTCTCCCCTGACCTCCGCCCCCCTCTTCAGCCAGAAGCCTGGTCCTCATCCACGGGTTTCCTTTTCTCCCAATACTACTGGCTCACACAAGATGCGAGATCATCTCACATGTCCGCTGTCCCCACCTGCCCTGCCCAGACTGCCAGCGTCTCTAGGCTGCAGCCCCAGCTCCCACTCAGCTTCCCTGCTTTGGGTGGGACAGTTCCTCAAGGCCAGGCACCACAAAACACGTGGGACCAGCTGCCTCTGCTAAGGACACTCAGTGCTGTGCACAGGGGCTCAAGGCCTTACCCAGCAGGTGTCACACTGGGACAGGATAAGCAGCAGTTTGGTCTTCACCCCGGCTCCTGGCCAGTGCTCTGAACACCCGTGCGATTGCCTAAGTGCTAAGAATGACTGACAGACGAGTCTTCTGTAGTACCTGGGTTTTATCCCCGGCTCCGGAAACAGCTCTGGAGTAATTTAGGTGCAAAGAACATCTTCGGTTATTCTTAAGGAGCTCTTTTGACCACTTCTGAGTTTATGTTAAGGAGGGGAACTTTGGAGCCCTAAGGGTAGGGCCCAGTTGCCAGGGGAACCAGCCAGGTGATCCAAGGGCTGGACATGCCCCAGCCCCCAACCTCCTGGGAGAGGGGCCAGCTATCCAGTCACCAGTGCCAAGGATCCAAGCACTACACACACAGACGGAATGAGGCCCCCACGAAAACCCTGAACTGAAGGGGCTGAGAGTTCTTCCAGGCTGGTGACAGGGACCCCCCCACACACTGTGAGGGGCTGAGTTCTTCCAGGCTGGTGACAGGACCCCCCCACACTGTGAGGGGCTGAGTTCTTCCAGGCTGGTGACAGGACCCCCCCACACCGGGAGGGGCTGAGAGTTCTTCCAGGCTGGTGACAGGACCCCCCCACACCGGGAGGGGCTGAGAGTTCTTCCAGGCTGGTGACAGGGACCCCCACACTGTGAGGGGCTGAGTTCTTCCAGGCTGGTGACAGGACCCCCCCACACCAGGAGGGGCTGAGAGGACTTCCAGGCTGGTGACAGGGACCCCCAACACACACCAGGAGGGGGCATACCCCTCTTCCCACAGGGCTACTGCTGGGGTGTGGGACTCTTCTCTGGTTGTTCCTCCACGTCCTGTGATACAGCCTTTGTAATAAATCAGTTCGCGAGTGGATTTCCTCTGGGTTCAGGTGTTACAGCACATTACCACCCCCAAGGGGCCCTGGGGACGTCTGAGCTGCAGCCCAGCTGGACCAAAGTGCAGGTGAGCTCAGGCTGCTGCTCAGGGCTGGTGTCAGCCATAACCACGAGGTTTGCAAGGACCCCTGTGTTAGTATCGGAGCCGACATCCCATCTGTGACCACGGGCACCGGAGGATCGGTTGGAGTGGAAGACACACCCTCAGGTGGAGCGCGCATGCGCCCCTGCGCGTCTCTGCATATGCATGTACCGAGGGGCTTTCCTTCCTGCCGGCGAGCCTGACCTGGGGCTCCTGCCTGTTTCGCTGCAGCCAAACCCACCCGCCTTGAGGGTCCCCTCCTCCGCCCCTCACCTGGCCCTTTCTCCCAGCTCTTCCTCACTTCGCTGACCCACGTTCCCCCGCCGTCCCAGCAGGGACCACATCCAACTCTCTCCCCAGGCCTGGCAGCTGCTCGCAAGGCTCTGGAGGATCGTGGGAGGTGCGTCAGGCATCAGATGTCCGCAGGGCGTGCATCCAAGTCCTCGTCGTGGAAGGTTCCAGAAGGGGAAGTCTGGACAAGGGGAAGATCCAACGCAAGGAGACACTTGTGCTCCGTCCCAGGTAGGCATAGGAAGGCCTGCGGGAGTGCACCGCCCAGGGCAGCTGTCCAAGCACAGGGGTGCCGGGGCGACCCAGCCCCTCCGGGTGTACAGGCCTGTCCCAAGGGCCCTTGATCCCATACAGGCAGCAAGTGCTAACCAAACTCCCCAGAGAGACCCACACCCACAAAGCAGACCCCTCTGTCAACCTGATCCACATCTGCAGAAAGCCAAAGGGAGAAGCAGAAGCAGAGGATCTCAGAGGGAAGTGCAAGAAAGCCTGGGTTCTCACATGAAAACTGAACAGACACCAATATTTAGGTTTACTCGACTTTATTAAAAACTAAAACCATAGAAGAACTGAATGTACAAATGACAGCATGGGAAGACAGCCAGGTAGAATAGACCATCACAGCAACGGGGAGGGGGGTGGCCTAGCTCCAAGGACTCCCCCCCCTCCCCCAACCCCATCTCGCCCCTATCGCCACAAGCTAAGGCTGTGGGGCTGTCAGAGGGCGCCAGGCTGTGCTGACCCACATGCTGTCTCTACTCACCGGAGCCGAGACAAGCCGGTGGGACACAGTTCAGTTCCCGGACTGCAAGTCCGGAACTCAGGCCAAGAGGCCAACAACTCTGGTGAAACCCTTACAGCTTCGGTCCCCCAGCACAGCGGCCTGCTCCACTCCAGGTCCTCAATACAAGCACCTCGAAAGAGGTGAGGCAAACCTCCTGCAGGTAGGGGCAGCTGGTGGGAAGCGGGTGCTGAGAAAACAGCCGTGGAAGAGGAGTCCCCAGACGGCAGAGCAGAAGAAACAAATACCCGGGCGGACGCCGGGGCCCCGCCCTGGGAGCCCCCGCCATTTGGCTCTGGGCCCCGGGGCAGAGTGAAGCCCGGACGCTAAAACTGCTGCAGAATGACCTTGCGCCTCAGGTCGTGGGTGAACTTGTGCATCCGGAAGAGCTCGCTGTCGTAGAAGGCGGACAGGCTGTGGATGTTGATCTGCCGGGCCTGAGAGAGGGGACGTCGGGTGAGCCCTGCGGACCGCGGGCTCCGTCCCCGTTGCCAGGAGGAACGAACAGGCCTGCAGCCGCCGGACAATCTGCCACTGGGCACGGAGCTCAGAACCGCAGCCTGCCGACGCCCCTGAACCCAGACAAGCTGCGAGCTGGCCCAGCCGGGCTCCTTGGCAGGACGAGGGAGACGCGCGCGTCCCGACCACCCCGCCCCGCCGCGCCCGTACCTTGTCCGCCAAGTCCTTCTCGGGAACCTCGATCGTGTCCTGCTGAGCCCCGAAGCGGCTACGCTGATAAGTCACCTGCTCGGCCACCAGCTGCTTCAGGATGAACAGCAGCAGCTCATTGTTGTCCCGGCGGAACGACAGGTAGCGGGCAAACGCCTGAGAACAGCAAGTGAGCCTCCAGCCAGGGCTCGGGCCCCGCCTCCCTGCTCTACGCCGCGCCCACGTAGCTCAGGCCCCGCCTCCCGCACTCCACGCCACGCCCCCAGCTGAGGCCCCGCCTCCCTGCTCTACGCCGCGCCCACGTAGCTCAGGCCCCGCCTCCCAGCCCCCACGTGCCATGCCATGCCCCCAGCTGAGGCCCCGCCCCGTGCTCCACCCACACAACTCAAGCTTTGGGTTCCCGGGCAGAGTGAGGTCCCGCCGCCCATGCTCCGCCCACAAGGCACCGGCCCCACCTCCCGTGCTCCACCCACGCAGCTCAAGACCGGCACCACAGCCAGGCGCCCCTGCCTCCTGAGCTCCATGCCCACCCACAGATAGCCGGGCCCACCTTCCGCATGCCACGCATGACGCTGAACTTCTGCGTGTCCACGAAGCTCTCCAGCATCACGCGGATGGCCATGTTCACGTCGTCCTCCATGACGTAGTCCCGCAGGTGCATGCGTGCATGGGCCTCGGCCATGCGGATCATGGACTCGATGTGCCGCACAGTGATGGGGATGCTGCCCGTGGCCTGGAGGGGGCACCGCGTCAGGGCACTGTAGGGCAGCCAGGACGGGAGGAGCCGCACGGCGGACACTGCCAAGGGCCCAGCTGACCACTCCGCAGCAGGGAGGCCGCCTGCGCCGGCACTTCACTCACACGAAGCGCAAAGGCTCACACCCGCTACCCCCGCCAGCTCCGGGCATCTATAGTGCACGCGCCTCGGGGCGGCTGTGCTTGTCTCTGTCCGACACCAGGGGCCCCACGGTGTCCTGAGCACGGGAGGGGGCAGACTGCTCCTGTGAAGCCTGCCCTATCCCTCTGCAAAGGCCCGCGCCAGTGACAAGGGTGGGGGCGGCGGCGAGGAAGGTGGCTGTGGGACTCGGAGGGTGAGGGAGCAACCTGCCCTTCAATTCTCCCTCCACAAGGAGAGAACCAGAACCAGCCCCACACTGAGGTGCATGAACATGCATCAAGTTCCGTCTATAGGCGGACACTGCCAATAGTTCCGTCTATAAACAGACAGACTCGCTGGAAAAGACCCTGATGCTGGGAAAGACCAAAGGCAGGGGAGGGGCGACGGGGGGCGAGGCGGCTGGACGGCACCGCCGGCTCGGTGGGCGTTTGGGTGAGCTCTGGGAGTTGGTGATGGAGGGCGAGGCGGCTGGACGGCGCCGCGGCTCGGTGGGCGTTTGGGTGAGCTCCGGGAGTTGGTGGTGGACAGGGAGCCCTGGCGTGCTGCAGTCCACGGGGTCGCAGTCAGACAGGCCCGAGCGACTGCACTGACTGGTGGACAGACTGGGAGGCCGCGTGAGCGCTGCGCCTTTCGGGCCTCCCTGCCCCGCTCTGGGCCCACTGACCACGTGGACGGGGCTTGGCTGCAGGGCTCTCACCATGGACTCCTTCCTCAGGTCGCTGTACATCTTGGCCACCTTGTCCTGGTCCATCTGGCTGAGCTTCGGGTGGACCTTCTCCTTGGCGTAGGTGATGTACTTCCTCAGCACCTCCTGCGGCAGGGGCTCCACGCCGTAGGTGTTGGGCATAGCGGGCTCCGGGGCGCCCCCCGGGCCCCCGTCCTCCTTGTTGCCGGGGTGGTGTCTGACGTGGCTGCCGACCACAAAACGGGCCAGCATCTCATCCTGAGACGGCAGAGGAGGAGCAGGGTGAGCCCGGTGCAGAGACCATAAACCCCCTCCAGTGCCCTCCAACAACGTGTCCTCTGCTCACTGTGGACCCAAAACTCCGGGGCGGGGGAGGGTGGACAGGAGTGGGGCGCACCCCCAGGAGGGCAGAGGAAGACGGCGGGGGGGGGGGAGTGGGTTTAGCTACAGGGTGAAGAGAGGCAGAAGGGTGGGCTGGAGGCCCGAGGACCGGCCCCCCGCTGGGGTCAGCAGAGCCCCGGTCACGACACCTGGAACGCGTGGGAAGCCCAAGCGAGAGGTCACGAGGGAGCGCAGCAGAGGGCCGCGGGGAGACCTCGCGGGACGGCGGGCTCCCTGCTAGGGAGGAGGGAGGGGAGGCCGAGCAGAGGCAGGCCCGCCCGTGTCCGCACAGACAGCTGCTTCTCACAGGGGAGCTGGGTGGCCGTGAGGGTGGACGCTGGGGGACCAGCACCAAGGCCGCAGGGCGCGCGCCACAGGAGGGGCTGGGGTGGGGCCAGAGCAGCAAGAAGCGAGTGGACTCAGGAGGCAGTGGCGGAGCGTGGCCACCCGGNGGGGGGGGGGGGGGGGGGGAGTGGGTTTAGCTACAGGGTGAAGAGAGGCAGAAGGGTGGGCTGGAGGCCCGAGGACCGGCCCCCCGCTGGGGTCAGCAGAGCCCCGGTCACGACACCTGGAACGCGTGGGAAGCCCAAGCGAGAGGTCACGAGGGAGCGCAGCAGAGGGCCGCGGGGAGACCTCGCGGGACGGCGGGCTCCCTGCTAGGGAGGAGGGAGGGGAGGCCGAGCAGAGGCAGGCCCGCCCGTGTCCGCACAGACAGCTGCTTCTCACAGGGGAGCTGGGTGGCCGTGAGGGTGGACGCTGGGGGACTAGCACCAAGGCCGCAGGGCGCGCGCCACAGGAGGGGCTGGGGTGGGGCCGGAGCAGCAAGAAGCGAGTGGACTCAGGAGGCAGTGGCGGAGCGTGGCCACCCGGGGGCGGGGGCAGCCAAGGACAGAAATCAAGGACCTCTGGACTCAGAACAAGCGTGGAGAGTGCACGACCGTCAAGCGGCCCTTCCGAGCCTGCCGCCTTGGGACCCACGTGAGGCCCCCAAGCTCGGCGCACAGCCCCAGGCCCCGGGCTCCGTACCTGCACGGGGTCCACTGTGTCCCTGACCACACACAGGACGTCGAAGCGGGAGATGATGGGCTCGGTGAGGTCCACGTTCTCCGAGAAGGTGAGTGAGGGGTCGTAGCGGCCGCCTGGGACAGGGAGGCGGTTGATGTCAGGGCTCCTGCTCCCAGGAGCCTCTTCTCGACCAAACGCGACTTTCCAACCCGCGCAGCCGCAGTGGTGGGAGGGGAGTCGACAGACACAGCGCCCGCCCCGGGCGTCCACATGGGTCCACGGCGCTCCAGCCACGTGTAGGCTGAGACCAGCGCCAGCCCCGCCCGACAGGACGCACCAGGTGCTCCTCCCGCCCCTGAGCGCGCGGCTCCGCGAGGGTTGGGGCGTCCCCAGCCTCCCACCCCTGCCCCCACACGCAGCACAGGAGAGAGGCGCGCCTTCCGAGGCTGGGTCCCTCCCTCGGATGGGTGGCGGGGCCCTAGGTCCAGGCCCCCCGGCGGCGTCGCACTCCTACCTATGGGGTTGGCGGCGGCAATGACGGTGCAGCGGGCCTGCAGGGAGGTGACGATGCCGGCCTTGGAGATGGAGATGCTCTGCTGCTCCATGGCCTCGTGGATGCTGGTCCTGTCCTGGTCGTTCATCTGCACGGAGGGCCAACAGGGCTCTTGACGCGCCCGCTCACTCAGATGAAGCCCCGGGCTCCCCACCCGAGCCCGCACACACCTCCGCGGCCCAGGGCCCCACCTTGTCAAATTCATCAATGAGGCACACTCCTCGGTCAGCCAGCACCAGGGCGCCAGCCTCCAGGGTCCACTCCCGGCTGACCGGGTGGCGCTGAACATACGCGGTGAGGCCCACGGCCGAGGCACCCTGGCCGGTGGTGAAGATGGCCCGGCTGGACACCTTCTCCACGTACTTGAGGAACTGCGACTTGGCTGTGCCGGGGTCCCCACACAGCAACACGTTGATGTCGCCTCGCACCTTGTGCTTGCCGCCTGCAGAGGGGTGACGGGCTCAGGATGACCCCCAGCCCAGGACCACCGACACGAGCTTCTTCCAGGAGAGAGGTGGGACGCCCAGGATGCCTCCACCCTGTGAGCACAGAACCCAGGGAGCGGGGGCCCCGGGATGGGGCTGGACGCCAAGATGCTCTGTGGCGTGAACCTCGGAGGCCGTGTGCGAGCGCTCCCGCCAGGAGGACAGCTGGACGCGGCCCGTGCGGACCAGGCCACGGTCACTCAGGAGAAGCCCATGCCGGGTGCGCCCGCGGGGGGCGAGGCCAGACAGCCCTCACAGGCAGGCAGCAGTGTGCGTGTGCCGAGCAACACGCTCAAGTTGCTGTGCTGCTTTACAGGTCAGCCCGTGTGCAGCGGGCCTGCAGGGAGGTGACGATGCCGGCCTTGGAGATGGAGATGCTCTGCTGCGGCCCACACGAATGACCGCACGCGTCTGCCCCTGCACCCCCTCACCCCCGACCCATGACCTACAGGAGGGCCCAAGCCGAGGCAAGGCGGCCCACGGGGCCTTGAGGGTGGAGAAGGGGATGGGACAGACACACGTTCACATCGCCCCACGGGACGGCCCGCCCCCGCTCACCAGGGTTCTTGGGCTCCCCTCCGAACAGGGCCAGCGCCAGGCCTCGCTTGATGTCCTCGTGCCCGTAGATGGAAGGAGCGATGCTGGCAAATATCTGGGGGTGAGGGGAGACGGGAACGGTCACCTGTGTGCTCCGGGCCCACACGGGTGTCCCCATCCGCCGACTCAGGGCCTCCTTCCGAGTCACAGAACTGGAGGCTTCCCTGGGAGGGGTGTGTGCGTGTGTTTAACAGGGAGAAGGGCTCTCTCAAAATCTATGCGAGCCTGAAGATACAACCAGAGACGTCAGAGAAGTCTTCAGGTAGAAATGACCACCTCCGTCCTTGGCCTCCCGCCCCACCCCGTGAGGGGGCCCTGCAGACCCACCGTGTCCACGAACCCAGTGCAGCTCAGACCAGGCGGCTGGACTAGCATCCACCTCGGGGAGGGGGCCCTCGAGTGCCCTGAAGGGGGACGCTCGGATCTGACCCCTGGACCAGGGCGTGGGCGGGCAGTCCGTCCCGTGCACACCCTCCTGGGAACGGGCCCAGCCCTGCCCGACTGCCTCCCGCCTGGCTACACGTGGTCAGTCCGGAGGCGGTGTCCATTTTCACAGCACGGGCCCTTCTGCTAGTTCTTTCCTCGCCCCTAAAACCTACTGCAAGACCCGGCCCGAGCAGCGGCAGGCCCGTGTGCAGCAGGGACAGCGTCCAGGGCAGTGCCCCGGGAGCCTCTCTCCCTGGGGCCACCCCCACCGAGAGGAGAACCACACTTCCCGCGGGTGCACTGGGGGCAGCGCTGACGCAAAGTCCGGGGCAGGAAGCACGCAGAAACATGCAGGACAGCAAGGATGCACCCAGATGACTGCCCATGGGCACCAGCTGGGAGCCGACGTGAACAAGGTCACTGGCAAGACATGGACACAGGGCGCCAAGGGGCGCTGACCGAGGAGCCAAACCCCAGTGACGTCGGGTCCACGGCTACGCTGACCCTGAAGCTCAGGTCGGGGGGAACACTCTTTATAGCCTGAAAACTGGTGAATACAGGGAAATGAGCACCATCTCGCTTTTCCTCCAGGAACCCCATGGGTAGTTAGGTAGTTGACGAAGAAAAGCTTCTCTGGGCCCAGGACGTCCGGCAGGGAAGGGGCAGAGCCGAGCCAGAGGCCGGGCGTCCCGCAGCCCCTGTGAAGGACCCACACAGCGAAAGCGCGTCTGGGCTGCACACGGCAGAGACGAGTGGGCACCGCCTGCCCTTGGGGGTCCACCTCAGCCCCCCACCCAAGAAAAACCCGCCCGGTCTGACCAAGCCTCCGAAAGATTTACGGAAGCAGGCGAGCGGAACGTGCTCGTGCAGGACGAGGGTGGCAGCATTCGGGCTGCAGAAGGCTCGGAGGACAAACGACCCGGGCCTCCCACAGAAAAACCGCAGCGAGAGACGGGCTGGAGGGGACACCTCAGGGCAGGAGACGGCCGACTGTCCCCACGCATGGACCAACCGCGCCTGGACGCTGACTGCAGGAAGCTCTTCGGAGGAGGAAGACCACCAGGGAACCGTGGGGGCCTTCGAGTGTCGACACTCAGGACCAGCTACACGATTCCAGTGTGAGGCGGCGGCAGGCCCGGGCTCAGGGAAGAGCGCCTCTTGCAGACTCACCGACCGAGGTGCCGGTGCCACCCCAGGTCTGAATCGGTGGCACCAGGAGGCACCCCACGGAGCAGACCAGCCCCGACCTCAAGGAGCAGACACGCCAGCAAAGGCTCCGGGGGTCCTCACACCACCACACCCGACTCAAAACCTGAGCCGCGTCCCAACAGACACTCCCACACGGGAGGCCCACAGAGGAAGCAGGGGGTGGCCCCTGGGAGCAGGGCTGGAAGCCGGCCAGCCCGGCGAGACCCCCGCCCCGCCCCGTGATGTGGGCACCTCACGCAATCCCTGACATCACGAGTAACACAACACAGCCCACCCTCTGCAAATCGCTCACTCCCGAGCATTCAGTGAGCCTCCTACTAAGCCCCCATCTCTGTTGGGAGACGGTCACCCTGGGCTGCTCGTCCGCCCACACGTCCTGGGGGTCAGGACTGCCAGCCAGGACCCTCCGCCCAGACCGTGGCCTGGCGCTGTGTGGGCACCAGGCACGCGGCAGAATGATGTGACGTCCCCCGCGGGACCAAGGGCAGCAGCCTGCTTCCCGCTGCCGTGCCTGCAGGCTCCCCGGGGCCTCGCTGCGGCCCAAGGGCCAGAAGTGACAGTGCTTTCAGCGCCCGGTGGGATAGGCAACATCAAGCCCAGACCTGAGGGGGAGACACCCGCTTCCCCAGGGATAGTCCGCTTACCCTCTTGACCTCCGTGTCACGGGAGGAATGAGCCGCCCGCGGCTGAGCACAAGGCGAGACAACCCCAGACTCCTCTGCTCCCGCCGAACCCTGCGGGCCCTGCCTGCCGCCCACCGCATGGAGGTGCCCCTGCCATCTGAGCTCATCCTCCCGCCCAAGCACGGTCCTCCTGCCCCGTCCGCCTGCTGGACAGAGAGGTGGCAGCTGCAGCCACCCCATGTGCCCATGGACTCACCTTTCAGACGGCTCCAGGGCTGGGCACGACCCCGCCACATGAAGCACGACGCCGGAACTCAAGCCCGAGTCCAGCTCCCAGCTCTGCAACCCCGTCCACCTCCAGGGTCTCCGCATCAGGCAGGAGCCCCATCTCTCAGAGGCCTCGCCCATCAGAGGCCGAGCTCACGAAACCCAACAGGGCCAGACAGGGGGCCGGGTGGGCGGTGGGACTCGGGTGGGAGGAACCGACCACCGCAGCAGGCGGCGAGACGGGGCAGAACCAGCTCAGGGCAGCAGCCATGGGGCACGCCAGCAGTACGGAGCGCCTGGCTCAGACTGTCCAAACCCGGGCGCCCATATTTCTAGGTGAAATCTAATTCTAAGGAATCACTCATGCAAGCGTTAAAGAAAGAGAAAACCACGTGCCAAAACCCACCAGCACACGGGGCGTGCTGACCCCACCGTCGTTGGGTCTGCAAGCTCCTGCCCGAGCGGGTCAGAGAGCCTGACTGTTTCTGGACCTGCCTGTAATCCCTTCAACGTGCCTCTAGAAATGCAGAGGTGTTCCCAGCGGCTGGCGAGAATGCCCACCCTAACGGCAGACTCGACACGAGGCCAGTGCTGGCCAACCCCCCACGGGGCTCAGATGGGCAGGTGTGGGGGGGGTCGCCTCGTCCACCCAAGGCCTTAATCTCTGAGCATCACGGGCAAGGAGCAGGCAGGACCGAGGCCCCGCTAGACTCTTCCCAGAAATGTCAGAGGCCAGCCCAGACAGACGGACGCAGAAGGGAGCAGCTTCCTGGGCTCGGCGGCGACGGGCACTTCCGGGAGCCCCGGCATGAGGCACCCTCGGCGGCACCACCCTGTTCAGAATCCAGCTGCCTCACTCTGCAGACCAGCAGAGCAGGTGAGGGGCGGGAGGCCACAGCACAGGTAGGGCAGGGCGCTGGGGGGGCCGCAGACCCCCATGTGGACCCCCCACTGCGCACAAACAGGTGCACGCGCAGGCAAGCTAACATGTGCCCGGGACACGGAGGCCCCAAACTTGGAAACCGGCCCAAACGCTCATCAGGAGTCTGAACACATCTGTGACAGCGGCGCTGGTTTTCTTCAGGGAGGCAGGAGGGGCCAAGGTGTTACTGGGACCCAGGAAAGGAGGAGCCCCACGAGGGCGATGACCAGGTCCAACTCCCCTCTGGAGGCCCGGGCGCAGCCCCGGAGCGTCTCCCCTGACCCAGAGCGCCGGCAGACCCGTAAGTCCTATCCCCCGGGGGGCCCCAATCTCGGCGGATGGATAACGGCGCCGGTGGGGTGCAGGGCCCTGCGCTGCGGGCAGAGAGCAGTCCGGGAGACAGCGGGCAGTGTGGCAACAGGTGGACAGCAAGTGGGAGGCGAGGGGAGGGGGACCTGAGGGGCCAAGCGCAGACCCGGCAGGACTCCAGGACGGGAACCATGCGCCCTGCGACCGAGACTGTCCGAGCTGCTCCCACGCGGACCCTCAGGCGGGGGGTGGGCGCTCCTCAGCCCTGCACTGCTTGGGAACCACTCACATCTTCATCTCTAGACAGTAAGCCCCGTCTCTCCAGCCTCCGCAAACACACCTGCCGCTCAAGGGCAAACGACAGCCCGCACTGGGGAGTGCCCTTCCAGGAGGCAGACGGCAGGGAGGCGGGTGACACCGGGGGTGATGACACCCCGCCGAGTTCCTCCTGCTCCCACGTTTCTGGTCCAGCCCGAGCACCCCCCCATCCTCCGGACGCAACACGGGCTCCGAGAGGCCTCCTGTTGCTCTTCCCTGAGAGCACAGCCCGCGTCGAGGCACGCAGACTCAGTGGATACGGGAATCAAAACGAGGGCCCAGCTTCCAAGAACCGGAACCAAGACGGAGGCTTGCGGTGGCCAGGGTGCGACCCTAGGGACCCAGGCTCTGT
Source organism: Connochaetes taurinus (assembly GCA_006408615.1). Taxonomy (NCBI): domain Eukaryota; kingdom Metazoa; phylum Chordata; class Mammalia; order Artiodactyla; family Bovidae; genus Connochaetes; species Connochaetes taurinus. Next base: position 337,980 of record SJXO01001830.1, read on the forward strand.
GGCAGCAGCCCCACCACCACCACCTTCCACCTGCCTTCTCCCCGATCTGCTGGTCTTTGGAGAGGCTGGTGATCATCTTCACGTCCTCGTCGGTCAGCTCGCCCACGGCCACCTTGTTGTCCTTCTTGGCCACGTGGTTGGCAAGGATGACGGTGGCAAAGACCGGGAAGCCATTGGCGGTGTTGAGAGCCCCATCGTAGTTGTTGTGGTAGANTGCACCCCACACAGGGGTCGCGATGGCCCCCCAACATGGACAAAACCGAGCATTATGTGTCTAGGCGCTTAAGGCCCAGAGCCTTCGAGTAGGGCCTCCCGCAGACGACACAGCAGTCTCCCTGCAGGGCAATCGTGACCCTGCGAGAGGCCAGACAGACAGGTCCCAGGGAGTCAGGACGAGCCCGGCACTTGCTGTGGGCAGGGCTCTGGGGGAGCGGGGGCAGTTCTCCAGACCTTCCCATTTGCTATAGAGTAGTAAACGCTGATGTCTGAGACGGAAGCATCTGGGCCACCTCAAGGGCTGGCTGGCACTCACCTCCTCCATGTTGACCTCAAAGGGGCCGGCTGACTGGCACTCGGGGCAGGAGCCCGGCTTCACCTCCTGGTTCTGGGACTGGCAAAGGTGGGAGGAACCGACCACCGCAGCAGGCGGCGAGACGGGGCAGAACCAGCTCAGGGCAGCAGCCATGGGGCACGCCAGCAGTACGGAGCGCCTGGCTCAGACTGTCCAAACCCGGGCGCCCATATTTCTAGGTGAAATCTAATTCTAAGGAATCACTCATGCAAGCGTTAAAGAAAGAGAAAACCACGTGCCAAAACCCACCAGCACACGGGGCGTGCTGACCCCACCGTCGTTGGGTCTGCAAGCTCCTGCCCGAGCGGGTCAGAGAGCCTGACTGTTTCTGGACCTGCCTGTAATCCCTTCAACGTGCCTCTAGAAATGCAGAGGTGTTCCCAGCGGCTGGCGAGAATGCCCACCCTAACGGCAGACTCGACACGAGGCCAGTGCTGGCCAACCCCCCACGGGGCTCAGATGGGCAGGTGTAGGGGGGGTCGCCTCGTCCACCCAAGGCCTTAATCTCTGAGCATCACGGGCAAGGAGCAGGCAGGACCGAGGCCCCGCTAGACTCTTCCCAGAAATGTCAGAGGCCAGCCCAGACAGACGGACGCAGAAGGGAGCAGCTTCCTGGGCTCGGCGGCGACGGGCACTTCCGGGAGCCCCGGCATGAGGCACCCTCGGCGGCACCACCCTGTTCAGAATCCAGCTGCCTCACTCTGCAGACCAGCAGAGCAGGTGAGGGGCGGGAGGCCACAGCACAGGTAGGGCAGGGCGCTGGGGGGGCCGCAGACCCCCATGTGGACCCCCCACTGCGCACAAACAGGTGCATGCGCAGGCAAGCTAACATGTGCCCGGGACACGGAGGCCCCAAACTTGGAAACCGGCCCAAACGCTCATCAGGAGTCTGAACACATCTGTGACAGCGGCGCTGGTTTTCTTCAGGGAGGCAGGAGGGGCCAAGGTGTTACTGGGACCCAGGAAAGGAGGAGCCCCACGAGGGCGATGACCAGGTCCAACTCCCCTCTGGAGGCCCGGGCGCAGCCCCGGAGCGTCTCCCCTGACCCAGAGCGCCGGCAGACCCGTAAGTCCTATCCCCCGGGGGGCCCCAATCTCGGCGGATGGATAACGGCGCCGGTGGGGTGCAGGGCCCTGCGCTGCGGGCAGAGAGCAGTCCGGGAGACAGCGGGCAGTGTGGCAACAGGTGGACAGCAAGTGGGAGGCGAGGGGAGGGGGACCTGAGGGGCCAAGCGCAGACCCGGCAGGACTCCAGGACGGGAACCATGCGCCCTGCGACCGAGACTGTCCGAGCTGCTCCCACGCGGACCCTCAGGCGGGGGGTGGGCGCTCCTCAGCCCTGCACTGCTTGGGAACCACTCACATCTTCATCTCTAGACAGTAAGCCCCGTCTCTCCAGCCTCCGCAAACACACCTGCCGCTCAAGGGCAAACGACAGCCCGCACTGGGGAGTGCCCTTCCAGGAGGCAGACGGCAGGGAGGCGGGTGACACCGGGGGTGATGACACCCCGCCGAGTTCCTCCTGCTCCCACGTTTCTGGTCCAGCCCGAGCACCCCCCCATCCTCCGGACGCAACACGGGCTCCGAGAGGCCTCCTGTTGCTCTTCCCTGAGAGCACAGCCCGCGTCGAGGCACGCAGACTCAGTGGATACGGGAATCAAAACGAGGGCCCAGCTTCCAAGAACCGGAACCAAGACGGAGGCTTGCGGTGGCCAGGGTGCGACCCTAGGGACCCAGGCTCTGTGGCAGCAGCCCCACCACCACCACCTTCCACCTGCCTTCTCCCCGATCTGCTGGTCCTTGGAGAGGCTGGTGATCATCTTCACGTCCTCGTCGGTCAGCTCGCCCACGGCCACCTTGTTGTCCTTCTTGGCCACGTGGTTGGCAAGGATGACGGTGGCAAAGACCGGGAAGCCATTGGCGGTGTTGAGAGCCCCATCGTAGTTGTTGTGGTAGATGCCGGTCAGCTCCTGGGGGAGGCCGAGAGATCAGGGGGCCCAACCCGGGGCCGGCCCCACCTTGCCTCTCCCCAGGCCCCCTGGTCCGAGAGAGCCGAACTCAGCAGAAATGTGGCACCCAGCCGCTGCAGCCCAACGGAAGCTCGGCCCAGCAACAGAGAGCTGACCACTGCCCAGCCACAGTGCCCACACCAGCTCCCTCGGCCCTGGGCACTCACAATCTCGTCACCCGGCTTGCAGCTGTCCACCAGGTCCGCGAGGAGGATGGCGTCCTTGGAGCGGGGCAGCCGGCCCGCTGCCACTTTGCCGGGACTCTCCTGAATCCGGATGCGCTGGTAGTTCTGGTAGACGGTCTGCAGAGAACAGACATGGTCTCAGGGGCCGTCCTGCCCGGGGGCGGAGGCCGGGGTCTGAGCACCGGCTCTTGTCACCTGACTGGACCGCGGCCCCGGGCAGGCAGTGCAGCTTGTTATCCTCACTGGTGACGAGGAGACGCAGGCCCAGAGAGGGCAGGGAGCCACGGGCACTGGCACCCCACCCCACCTCTGCTCCGGCTGCCTCCCTCCACAGACGCATAGCCCGCTCCGGGCCCTGCAGCTCATCCCGCGTGTGTGGCCGTGGGAGCTGGGCTGCTCCGTGGCCTGAGCTGAGTGACGCCGGCGGACGAGGCTCCCCGTGCCACCCCGTGGAGTGGCGCGTGAACACTGCAGGTGCAGCCACACAGGGGAAGTCAGGTCACGGGAAAAGCATCAAACCAGCGCCCAGGAAGCGAGTTACACCGGAGGTGGGCCTGCTCTCAAATCACGGGGCAGCACAGTACGTGCAGTCTAACAGCCTCGTTTCCCTACCACCCAGAAGAGCTACGTGACGGTGGCTAAATGCACACGGTCTGGGTCAAAAGGCCTGAGTTCCAACCCTCTGAGCCACCTCCTAGCCGGACAGCCTGCTGTCACTTCATCGGCCAGATAGGACCCACAACAGCACCTGCCCCCACGCCGTGCCGAAGACCCACGAACGCAGGCCCGCCCTGGGCACCGAGCACGCCCTCCGGAAACGCCACCGTGAGGACCGCTCCCCCGAGTTCCTGTCCCTGCAGGCAGAGCCTATGCCTCTGCTCCTGGGCAGGAGGCATCCAGAGCAACGTGTGTGTGGCAGGGTACGATAAAGGGAGGGGACCAATGAGA